>PVJA010002394.1:32677-107842 GCA_004027025.1 Myocastor coypus | reverse complement strand
AAAAAAAAAAAAAAAAAAAAAGGACTGGGTATGGTGACATGTACCCATAATCCCAGCACTTGCGAGTCTGTAAATAGGCAGATCAGTATGTCTGATCTATTAGTGAGACTCTGAACACCCTGTAAACCCTCCCACCCTACCAAAAACAAGAAGAAAAGAAAAGAAATTCCACACTCACAAATCAGTAGCATTTTTATACTCAAACAATGAACATACAGAGAAACAAATTAAGGAAACTACACCTTTAAAATAGCATATAAAAAAGAAGGAAAGAAATACTTAGAAATCCATCTCACAGAAGACATAAAAGATTTATACAGTGAAAATTTTGGCACTCCGAGAAAAGACAGCGGATTTAAGTGAGTTTAAGAAAATGGAAGAATATTCTGTGTCCTGGACCGAAGACCCAACATTGTGGAAATAGCTATACTCTCAAAATTGCCAGACAGATTCAATGCTGTGTCAATTGAAATGCTGTTAGTATATATCATAATGCTACATAAATCTTTCCTCAAATTCATTTGTAACTAGAAGAGACCCAGAATATCAAAAGAAATCCTGGGAAACAAAGGAAAGGCAGGATTTGTCGCAATCCATGACCTAAAGTTACACTATGAAGTTCCTGTGATAAAATCAGCATGGTACTGACATAGAGAGACATAAGGATCAATTGAATAAGTTAAAAGATTCAGGCACAACTGCCAACACACTCAGCCACCTTATCTTTGATAAAGAAGCCAAACACGCTCACTGGAACAACATTTAATAAATGGTATTGGAAAAACTAGCCTTGTACATCCTGAAGGCTAAAATGAGACCTATGTCCATCACCATGCACAAAGCTACAGTCAGAATGAATCAAAGATTTAAATATTAAAAAAGACAGACTAAATCTTGTGAAGGAAAATGTAGGCACAAATTTTAAGGCCATAGATGTAGGTAGAGAGTTAATAAACAAAAACAAACTGCAAGGGAAATACTTCAAATAATCAACAAGTATACTCATCTTTTTGAGAAATTTCTGTGCCTCAAAGCAAATCTTCAACAGAGCAAGAACACCAACACTCTGGGAACATATTATAGCTGACTACCCTCAGACAAAGGTCTTCTATCTAGAACATACAAAGAATTTTTTAAAAAGTAAGACTCCCCAATTTAAAGACCAAATCCGATCATGGATGGCTGCGATCAGTGTACATTCTCAGAGGAAGAAATACAAACATCAAGTAAATACACATAGAAGACCTGTCGACATCATTGGTCATTTGAGAAATGCAAATTGAAGCAACACTGAGATTTTGTTTCACCCCAAAAGAATGACTAGCATCAAGATGTCAGCCAACAACAATTGGAGAGGCTGTGGGGGAAAAAAAAAAAACCCTTCTGCACTACTGGTGGAAGTGCAGACTGGTACAACCACTATGGAAATCAGTGTGGAGATTTGTCAAAAAGCTAGGATTGGAGATCCCATTTTAGCCAGCTATTCTCCTCCTAGGTATTTTTCCATTAGAACTGAAAGCCTCATACCACAATAATATACGTACACCCTTGTTTATAGCAGCACAGTTTGTTATAGTTAAATCCTTGAAACAACCCAAATGCTCATCAACTGAAGAATAGATAAAAATATGTAGTATTTTATTCAATGGATTATTGGTCAATTATAATCCTTGATAAATTTTAATCTTTTTTCAGTAAATGGATACAAGTAGAGAACATATTCTTAAGTGAAATGAACCAGACCCATATGTGCAAACATTGTATTTTCTCCTTAGTGTGAGAACCTGAAAGAGAAAAATGAAATCTAAAGGTTATGCTACACACTCATGAAAGTTAAATAACTTATTCAAAATAATGAATTACTGAATGCAGGACAAGAGAAAGTGAAATTTTTTTTTCTATGTAAGCAGGATGATTTGGACAATGGTACTATGCATTTCTGCTGACCTATGGAAAGAATCATTTAATGCTTCAATTTGTTTCATTTTTTCAATTGTTTCTCCTTTTCTTCTTAATTTCTTATATGTTTCTTAATTTTTTTCTGTTTTCCAATTTTACATGCATACATCTGGCAATATGAATACCTGCTTTGAAGACAACACTATGTATTACAACAAATACTGTGAAATTCATTTTACTTTGTGAAGTGAAAATCTGCATTACTTGTAATTTTTTTCTATTTTAACTCTAATTTGTACTCCCTTTTTTAAAAAGTTATAGTCATCTATATACTAGTACACTGATAAATTTATATCCCCTATAATCCAATTTCTCTCCAAAATCCCTACTTTAAAAAAAAAATGTGTAGACTCTTTATCTGAACCACAGCATTCTGCCTTTCACATTTAATTGGGTCATATTCATTTTTTATGCAAAATGTAGTTAGTCCAACTATAAGAGCTACCAAAATCATATTACTTCCAGCATTGAAAAAAGTCACAAGAAAGAAAGAAAAATAAAAGAGAAAGAGAGGTTTGAAGTCTCCTCTGAGATTCATAGCAAATTCTCATATGTACCTCTGTAAAATTTTTTAAGAAACAGCAAACATTATAATTTGTAAACAGAAGATTAGGCAAATGAAAAGATATCAGATAAAAGCAAAACTGAAAACCAGCAAGGTAGTCATTATCATTGGTAGCCTGTTTTTGCACCAGCGCTGGTTGTGGTGAGTTTTGAGGTACAAAGAGCAGGCCCCTCTCTATTGTCTAGCTTATGGGAGCTCACATGGCTTCTCTTATGGACTATCTGCAACTTTCTTGGTTTCATTTTATCTGTCATATGCTGCCCTCCTGGGGCACATTTCCTGAACTCCTATATGTTTCATTGAAATCTGAGTTGAAAGATCCACTAATTCATTTGTCTTGACCTCTGAATGCCTATAAAACCAGTACTGCATGGTTAATGCCAAAGCATTATACATTAATACATAAGAAAGGCTACAGGGAAATAGAGTGTGCTGAATGTCCTCCTACAGGTGGCCTTACACCTGATAACACTCCTTATCTGAAGAGTAATCCTTTGCTATGGAGCTAGTTTCATATATATTTCATACTGATTTATCTCACTGTTTATTTGTAAGAGATTTTCACTTTGGATTGTCACCATGGAAATGATGTTGGAATTATTTTCAGAGGAAACAACAGACACTGTCACAGGAATTTCATACTACTGTGCTTGCCCACAATCATCTTCTACCTATTTGTCAAAATTACCATTTAAGAGTGTCAACTAGTATATTGCTGAAAAAATATTGTTACAGAGAAGTATGTCTTGACATCAACATTTTATACTCACTTTTCCTTCCATAGTTTAATGTGCAAATCTGATTCTCTAATAGCCACAGTGGAAGGCATTGCTTTACAGCTTGTTTGGAATGTTCTTTTTATATGGAAGTGTTATGGTTTCTGAGATGTTTATATATCAGGATTGTAAATGGAGGTTGTATGATTTCATTTTTATACTTGCACATTATTTTTATTATGTATAATTTTTCTGTTAAATACAATTATGATAACCTTTTATTGAAAGTGTTACCTAATTATATTTTGGTGAATTTAGCAGATTACACTGCTATTATTCATGACATTATTATACCATATATATATATATATATATATATATATATACATGCAGATATTGATAAAGATATGGATATGATAACAGCACATCTAAGTGCAAATTTAGAAATGTTTAACTTTTATTTACTTGTAGTTAGCAGAAACAAGCTACAAAAGTGAAGCCGGGCGTGGTCGCTCACGCCTGTAATCCCAGCACTTGGGAGGCTGAGGCAGGAGGATCGGTGCGAGTTCAAGACCAGCCTGGTCTACAAAAGTGAGCTCAAAGCCAGCCTCAACCGCATAGTGAGACCCTGCCTCAAAAAGGCAAAAAAAAAAAAAAGATACAAAATTGAAATATGTTTCTATTATGCTTTATGATGACAGCTTGATTCAGATTGTCATTCAGGTAAACATAGCATTATTATTGAGACAACATCCAGACACTCAAAACTCCCTGAGTTCAATTCTGGGTACAGGAGTTGTTAGAGGTACTAGCATGCTATTTTAATTAACAAAGCAAAAAAGAAGTCCTAGGAAATAATTCTGAAACTTGGTGAAACTTTATCAAGATAATTTTATTACAGATGCAAAATTTTGAGTTCAGCATGATTAGTTTTTGTTCCTTTGTGTTTTATTTTATTTTATTAAGGATTTTAATAGCAGTGGATATATTAAAATTATTTTATTCCCTCCCTCATACATTTCACAGCTGTAATACTTTAGTGCTTTCCCTGAAATATTTGCAAATGTATGTTTGATAAATAAAGGATTGAGTAAATATTGATAAAAATGGAAGGGCCAAATTGCAACAAAAATGAATCATAAGAGAAGAACCTGGAAAAGAGCCTTCATGCTCTACTAAGTAACTCTGACATGAATAGATATCTATTTTGTCATTTTCAGACATGATCTCACTAGGCAGTTCAGGCTAGCCCTGACCTTATTTTGTAGCCTAGGGCAGTCTGGATACCTAGGTATATTTTGGTTTTAAATAATGAAAATGTACTATTATGTTTGCTAAAATCTTCTTCTGTTTATTCAATTTTAAATTAGTTAATAGTAAACATAATAGTAAATACAAATAATTTTAAAACTTATAAAATAATACATCGTAATTAGGTACTCTACTAATTGTTGTTAAACATAAAATATTTTATTTAAAATTAAATGCATTAATTTTGTTATATAAGAATTAAGGAAATGGACCTTTTTATTTCCCATTCTTTTTATTTAGGATACCTTAGTAGGTTCTGTGAGAAAAGGCGTTCTAAATTTGTTTAAAATAGATGTCTGAATTTGCTTCCTTTAATCAGTGCCGCAAAGAAGTGTGTCACATGAATGAAACTGAGTTCTAGTAGACTCAGCTATACAGTGTCATTAAAATGACAAGGAAATGACCATTCTTAAATTTGGAAAGCAATGCATTTATATTGTGGATGCTCAGTTATGGTTTTTTAACTTTAGTATTAAGGAAACAACTATACCCAAATAGGCATAGTGGCACAGGTCTGTAATTCCAGAACTCTGAGATATTAAGGCTGAGAATTGTTCAAACTCAGGCTGAGAAAGTTAGCAAGAAATATTCGTAAAAATAAAAACATTTAAAAATGAGACTAGAGTTTGAGTTGGTCAAGGACAACTTCGGTTTGGTACCCAGTTCCATAAAAAAAAAAAAAAAAAAAAAAAAAAAAAAAAAAAAAAAAAAAAAAAAAAAAAAAAAAAAAAAAAAAAAAAAAAAAAAAAAAAAAAAAAAAAAAACCCACAAAATTAAAGTTTTTTTTTTTTTGTTTTTTTTTTTTTCCCCAGAAACTTGCTTTCTTAAATTGTTAAATTCAAAACCTCATTCTACATCATTTATTCATTGAACCACTGTTTTCTGGTGTTGTAAATTACTTTGGGTAATGGAATAGTTGTCCAGTATTTTACTCATTATATTTACTTTTGATATCTTATTGGTACCAGGAATTAGACTCCTGAGCTTGTGCTTTCCAAGCAGTCTCTTGTGCTACCAAACCATACCCGCAGCCCTACTTACTAGTCATAGATGAGGAATGAGTGTGCGGGGAGGTCGAGGTCGGGGGGCGGGGGGAGGTGTTGTTTTTTGTTGTTGTTTAGGAACTTTAATTCTAATACATTACTAAAATGTTCGGTAGAATAAAATATCAAAGGAAGCTTTGATCTTATTGGGATGAGTATGTAAAAGGAAATGATCCATTTTGTTTTTTGCAATACAAGGAATGAATTTGAATACAAAGTAATATTCCATCTGACATGTAAATGAAAGTCATTATTAATAGTATATTTGGTAGACAGAGAAGGGTAAAGGACAGTAGAGTGTTGTAGGCAATGGCAAGGTGTTGAAAAAGTTAAATCCTGGAAGCATAAAACGGTGTGCATCTCTGCACTGAAAGCAATTTTCAGCAGATAGATTTACATTTGGGTGAAATAAATTTGGTGGAAGAGGAGGAGAGGGAAATATCCAAGGGTTACGTTAAGAAAAGAATTACATATCCACCAACAAGCAAGATGCCTGTTCTACAGAGGGCTGTATAACAGATTAACATTTTAAAAGGTTTATATTTTCTGTGTTCTCTTTGGTAACTGGATGCAGAATGGATTGATAAAGTATCAA
Source organism: Myocastor coypus (assembly GCA_004027025.1). Lineage (NCBI taxonomy): Eukaryota > Metazoa > Chordata > Mammalia > Rodentia > Myocastoridae > Myocastor > Myocastor coypus. The sequence goes on along the minus strand of PVJA010002394.1, from coordinate 101,653 downwards.
GGGGAATCAGAGAGAAAAGTTGAGTTATGGTTTTCCATCAATACAACAGACCTGGTAATTTGAAAAGAAAAGGGGGCAAAAAAGGGCTCTCTCTTAAACATTTCAAACTGACAGAGTGAGCAAGAATCCTTGCACAGGGAATTGGCAAGGAGCAAAGCATGAGAATTCATCAGGGCTCAAAGTGAGGCAGAAATTAGAAACAGATGCTAATATCAATTGTGAAATAGTGAAGCAAGTGTGGACAGGATAGTGATGGAAGAGGAGAAAGGGCAAATCAGTACGCTTGCTACCAAAGGAGTTTAGCTTTTTAGCTCAGGTAGGTTCTCTGCAGAGGCCTTAAATACTTAAATATATGACAAAGAAAATGAACATATATGAACAAGAACCTGCAAAGTGCATACAACTAATGAGCTCAGACATCGCAATACCCTCTCAGTTAGAAAAGGTCACTTAACGTGAGACTTTCTGGGTGAGACAGGTAGAATGAGAGAGTCTCACCCTCTAATGATTCTCAAAACAGGATCTATCATCTTAGCTGCAATGGCGTCTGAGTTTCTCAATGGTAGTCTGTCCTAAACAAAATGTTGATTAGTATAAAATGCACATCAAATCTTAGTAAAGAATCAGGGATAAGGTAGTATTCTTGATTCTGGCTGGCCCGCCAGACATCCTGGGTCTGCTCGCCTGAGGTCTCCAACCCACTCGTGTGAGTATTCCAGACCCACCCGCCATGTTAGACCTACTCTGGCCCACTGTGAAAGCAGCCAAGCCAGAAGCTAGGCCCAACATGTGACTCAGATCTTCAGCCAGATACAAGCATAGCCTATCCAGCATTAGGCCCACCACCTGAGTCAGACCTCAGACTTTATGCAAGCTTAGCCTATCCAGCAGTGAGGCTCTCCAGTCCTGCAGGTCACTGCTATACAGAATGATACAGACAAGGAGCAAAATGCAATCTCAGATTCTGAACCCACCTGCAACAAATGCAAGAGACACTACCCTACAAGAAAATGAGAATCATGCAGATGAAATCTCTGAACTGATAGCTTCTGAGGTAGACAGACAAGTACATAAACGTACAGAGCAACTCAGATCAGAGATAACATGTCAAGTGAAAATAGAAATGTATGAAAAAAAGACTCTGAAGTGGAAAAACAGCTGCAGAAACATATAGAGGAAACCAGGGCAGAAATAATCACTGAAGTTAAAAAAGACATGGCTAAATTAGTAGCATCTAAAGTAGAGGAACAACTACAGAAAGATAGAGAGGAGAATAGAGCAGAAATAATCTCTGAATTAGAGAGAGAGGATAACTATAATCAGAGACTTTACTACCATTAAAGAAGATATTAACAAAAAATTAGAGGAGAATAGAAAAATGATGGATTCCCTGAATGAACAATATAAGAAAGAAATAGACCACATGAAACAGTTTCAAAGAGATATACAAGAAAATAAAATCTCAATCACAAGCTGGAAAAACTGTATGAACCAAAGTGAAGATAGAATCTCAGATCTTGAAGACACGGTTGCGGCTAGTGAAAAGATAAGAAAGGATCTCTTAAAAACAACTAGGATGCAAGAAAAAAATAATTCAACATCGGCAAGATGATGCAAAAATGAACAATGTGAGATTAATAGGAATCAATCAGAAAGAAGGAGTCAATACAAAGGTTATAAAAAGAATATGTGCAGAAGTAATAGCAGAAAACTTCCCAAATATGAAAAAACAATTGGACATGCCGGTAACTGAAGCATACAGAACCCCAAATAATATCAACCCGACTAAAAACACATCCAGATATATAATGATCAGGATTCCAGAAATTCAGCAGAAAAATAGTATATTAAAAGGTGCTAGAGAAAATAAACAGATAACATTTAAAGGAAAACCCATCAGAATAATAGCAGATTTCTCTTTACAAACCATGAAGTCAAGAAGAGCATGGAGCAGAGTGCTTCAAATCATCCATGAAAACAAATTTCAACCCAGACTGCTATGCCCCTCAAAACTCTCATTCAAGTATGAGGGAGAAGTGAAATACTTCCAAGACAAGGAACAACTAAAAAATTTCATAACATCAAAACAAACCCTACGCAGCATACTAAAAAATATTTTAGAAAGGGACCAAAATGACTCAAACTCAATAAATGAGAACACAAAGATCTCACCAAAGAGGCTACTCAATTAAACACAGCAGAAAAAGAAGAAAATAGTAGTAAGTAAACATGTCAATCATAAATCAACATATTTCAATTATAACTATCAATATAAATGGACTCAATTCTCCAATTAAAAGAAATAGACTTGCAGAGTGGATAAGGAAGTAAAACGCAACAATATGCGGTATACAAGAAATGCACTTAACTCATAAAGAAACTCATAGGCCAAAAGTGAAAGGATGGAAAACAATACTACATGCTCCAGCACCTCAAAAAAAAGCAGAGGCAGCAATCCTGTTTGCAGAGAGTCTAAACTTCAAACCAAGACTGATCAAACGAAATAAAGAAGGCCACTACATATTGGTTAGGGGAAAAATTCAAGATGAAGAGGTGACATAAATATGTATGCACCCAACACAGGAGCAACAAGTTATATAAGGTAAACATTAATGGACATGAAGAGTATAATATCCAATACCACAATCTTAACAGGAGACCTCAACGCAACTTTATCGGAAAAAAATAGGTCAAGCAGACAAAACTTAGCAAAGAAGTAGCAGAAATGAACCAGAACTTAAAACAACTGGAATTAGTGGACATACACATAGTGTTCCACCCAACCACTTCAAAATACACACTCTTCTCAGCTGCACATGGGACACTTTCTAAAATAGATCACATATTAGTACATATATCGTATTTAAGTATATGCAAGAGAACAGAAATTATCCCATGCATATTATCTGACCACAGTGTGATGAAATTGGAAATAAATGACAACAGAAATCATAAGAACCCCAGAAATACATGGAAATTAAACAACACTCTTTTCAACAACCAGTGGGTTACAGATGAAATTAAACAAGAAATTAAAGAATATCTTGAATTTAATGAAAATTTAAACACAACCTACCGGAACTTATGGGACACAATGAAAGCAGTTCTTAGAGGGAAATTTATAGCTCTGAACTCACACATTAAGAAAACAGAACGGGAACAAATAAATACTCTCCTGGAGCACCTCAATCGACTAAAATAGAAGAGCAAATGAAATCAAAAGCCCAAGGACGGGAGGAAATTATAAAGATTAGAGCAGAAATTAATTCAACTGAGACAAAGAAAATAAAACAAAGAATTAATGAATCCATAAGCTGATTCTTTGAAAGATTAAATAAAATTGATAAGCCCCTAGCTAACCTGATCAAAAAGAGGAAAGAAAAATCTCAAATTCAAGCAATAAGGAATGAAAAGGATGAAATTACTACAGATACAGCAGAGATTCAGAGGATCATAAATAACTACTTTGACAATCTTTACTCTCACAGAATTGAAGACACAGATGAAATGGAGAGATTTCTAGAAAAGTACAAATTACCCAAACTCAATCAAGAAGATAAAACAAATCTTAATCACCCAATACCAGCCAGTGAAATACGAAATGCAATAAAAAGCCTTCGACAAAGAAAAGTCCGAGGCCTGATAGATTCACTACTGAATTCTACAAGAAATTTATAAAAGACTTAATCCCACACTCCTCAAACTCTTCAGTGAAATTGAAAAGGAAACAATCCTTCCAAAATCATTCATAAAGGCAAGTATTACACTGATACCAAAACCAGAGAGAGATGCAACTAAAAAAGAAAACTACGGGGAAGTTTCTCTGATGAATATAGATGCAAAAATCCTCAATAAAATCCTCGCCAATAGAATACAACTAATCATCAAGGAGATTATACACCATGACCAGGTAGGATTCATCCTAAGGATGCAAGGATGGTTCAATATATGCAAATCTATAAATGCAGTACACTATATCAATAGAGCCAAATTAAAAAATCACATGATCATCTCAATTGATGCAGAAAAGGCCTTTCACAAAGTCCAACACTCATTCATGTTCAAAGTCCTACAGAACATTAGAATAGAAGGCCTCTACCTCAACCTGATAAAAGCCATCTACAGCAATCCAACAGCTAACATAATTGTAAATGGGGAAAAACTAAAGTCTTTTAGTATCAAATTTGGCACAAGACAAGGATGTGCTCTATCACCACTACTATTCAATATAGTTCTGGAATTATTAGCTACAACCATTAGACAAGAAAAAGAAATAAAAGGAATAAGAATAGGTAAAAAGGAAGTAAAACTACCATTATTTACAGATGACATGATAATCTACTTGGAAGACTCAAAAATTCAACCACGAAGCTACAGGAATTAATACACAAATTCAGTAGCATAGCAGGTTACAAAGTCAACACATAAACGTCAGTGGTATTCTTCTACATAGATAACAAACACACTGAGAGAGAAATTAGAGAAGCAGTACCTTTTATGATAGCACTGAAAAAAAAATGAAATACTTAAGGATTAACCTAACTAAAGAAGACAAAGATCTTTTCAATGAAAACTATACTACTCTGAAAAAAGAGATCTTAGAAGATTTCAGAAAACGGAAAGATATTCCCTGCTCCTGGATAGGAAGAACTAACATTGTTAAAATGGTCATACTCCCTAAATTGTTATACAGACTTAATGCAATTCCTATCCAAATACCATCAACATACCTCACAGATCTAGAGAAATTATTCCTAAAATTTATTTGGAACCAAAAATACCCAGAATTGCATAGACAATTCTGGGCAACAAACATAGGGCAGGAGGCATTACAATTCCTGACCTAAAGCTATACTACAAAGCTATAGTAATAAAATCAGCATGGTATTGGCAAAAGAATAAACCTGAGGATCAGTGGAACAGATTTGAAGATGCAAAAACAAATACAAACACACTCAGCCACCTTATTTTTGACAAAGGGGCCAAACACGTTTACTGGAAGAAAGATAGTCTCTTTAACAAATGGTGCTGGAAAAACTGGCTTTCTACCTGCTGAAAACTAAAACTTGACCCTAGTCTATCACCATGCACTAAACTAAAGTTGAAATGGATTAACGATTTAAATATTAAAAGACAAACATTAAATCTCCTGGAAGACAAACTGGGAGGAAATCTTGAAGACATTGGAATAGGCAAAAAGTTCATAGACAGAAATGAAATTGCACGTTTAACACTTGAAAGCATCAAGAAATGGGACCTCTTCTGTCTAAGAAGTTTTTGCACATCAAAGGAAATTACCAACAGAGTAAAAAGACAATCCACAAATTTCAAAAATATTTTAACTTATAAGTACTCAGACAATGGTCGTCTATCTAGAATCTACAAAGAACTAAAAACCATTAGGGTTTCAAAATTCAAAGACCCAATCCAGAAATGGGCAGCTGAGATGAACACACACTTCTAAGAGAAAGAAATTCAGCAAGCTTATAAATACATGAAGAAATGCTCCACATCGCTAGCCATTCATGAAATACAAATCAAAACAACACTTAGATACCATCTCATCCCAGAAAGAATGGCTATCATAAAGAAATCAATGAGCAACAAATAGTGGAGAGTCTGTGGGGAAAGAGGAACCCTTCTCTACTGCTGGTGGGAATGCAGATTGGTACAACCATCGTGGAAAGCAGTGTGGAGGATACTTAAAAATCTGGAACTGGAAATCCCATTCAATACAGCTATCTTCCTACTGGGAACTTTCCCAGAAGAACTCGAAACATCATACCATAGCTATATCTGTGCACCTATGCTTATAGAAGCTCAATTTGTAATAGCCACATCTTGGAAACAACCAACATGCTCATCATTTGAAGAATGGTTGAAGAAAATGTGATATTTTTATACAATGGAATATTACTTAGCTATAAAGAATGATAAGTTTGAAGACTTCATATATAAATGGATGTATATTGAACATTACTCATTAGTGAAATAAACCAGACCTACATGTGTAAATATCGTATAGTCTCCCTTATATAAGATCTCTAAATTTTTTTCTTTCCTCATCAGAATCAATTGGAAAGTGTGTCATGCCCACACCCTGTGCTCTGCATAACTATTGTGAGGACAATATGCAGAGTGTCAACTGTTAAAAAAAGTAATGTTTATTGAAAGTGTTAATGTTTAATTGTTTGATCAATCTTATATACCTGTATCTATTAATCTGAGCTGATCCAATGATGGAAATATGTAATATAACCATTGTTGAATTTAAAATAAATTTTAAAAATGTAAAAGCAGAACAGAAAATTTAAAAAAATAAGGTAGTATTCTTAATTTTTTGTATTATTAGTTTTAAAGTCTCATACATATTGGGATAGATATATTAAAATTATTTCTGTGGGGTGTTTTTGAGATTAAAAATGTCAATTCTAAGAAAATATAGTAATAGATATACCGCTTGCATCTGTGGCTGACATATTTCCAGCTAGAGAGCTCTCTTTCTCAAAGTGTAGCCTTGTCAAATGGGTTTTCTCATAAAAATTTCACATTTGTATTTATAGTGTATACTACTTACACAAACGTTTAATTTTTACCTTGTTTGCTTTACAGTTAAATGTGATTTTTTTTTCAGATATCCATTTCTAAGTGGAAAATGAAGTTACTCAGCCTGGATGAACTCTATTGCTTTGAACCATATTTTCATGTCTAAAATTGCATTTTTGAATTATTTATCCACAACTTCCATATTTTACTCTTTGTTGTTAGAGGTACCCTGGACTTTAACTTTAATTTTAATTATCTTAACTTTTTTTGATGCTCACAACAATTTATTTTGTTTTTCCAAAATCACTAAAGTCATTTATTTATTTATTTATTTATTTATTTAATCTCGTAGTAGGGATCAAACCTTAGACCTTGCACTTGCCAGGAAGGCACTTATGCTGCAGAGATATCTTCAATCATTTGTTTACAAAAATTACAAATCACAGTAAGGGCTTTTTTCTTAGAAAACTAACTTATAAATTGCTTTGGTGAAAAAAACATATATATATATATATATATATATATATATATATTCATTAATATGTTTTATAATTGAACAATATGTAAAGATTCATTTATAAAACTGAATAACTTTCTAGAATTTCATTTTATTCTCTAAGTCATCATCCTATGTATTTTCTTTTTTATGTGTTTCACATTTATTTTGGCAAAAAATATACAAATGTGACAAATTTATTTAGCACTTTATATTTTGCTATAGATATTGAGTATATTAACTTTTTGCATTACAATTTTTTATTGGTATATGTAAGCATTATTACTTTTATTTTTTATGAATTTAAGTATTTTTTCATTTTTTTCTCATTTTAATATGGCTAAAAAAAGAATCAGACTAATTTTATAAAATATGCTTGAAATCACACTTGAAAATCAAGAGCACAGGGAATGTCCTTTTAAATACTTCTGGGTAGCATGGCTATAATGATTTCAGTGTTTTGTAGCATATATTTAAAATACCATTGTTGACATTTTAAATGATTTTTCTATTATTGCTACAGGTTACTTTTAGGAACCATGTCATCATCCTGTTTGGTAATTCTTGCTTTTTACAAATCATTTTTGAGATTGTCATGAGCCCACAGTGACGTTTCTTACAGGAAGAAATAATTCAGCAATTGCTGAAGACTTCACACTTCACCCCGACGTTCTAATATTCACGATATCATGAGCACAGCACCGTGCTCATGCTCAGCACTGCATAGATATTTTATTTATTTATTTATTTATTTATCGCTGTACTGGGGATTGAACTCAGGAACTTGCACTTGTCAGGCAGGCATTCATGCTGCTGAGCTGTACCTCCTGCCCTCCCATAGGCATTTAAAAGATAAATTATTTTGCACTATCAATGGGGAACATAGTATCTTGGGGATTGTTAGATCTGACTGACAGTGGAAGAACGCACTGAAAGTGAAGGATTTTTGCTTCAGTTTTATTCCATTTATGTCAACTAATTTACTGCACATGGCTGGCATGTCCTAGATATCAAATGATTTGATATGGATATTCTAGTTCATTAACTACTCATAGCTCATTGAAATAACTAATAGATCATTCATATGAAAGAAATGGAGATGGTCCTGAAATTTTCCCACTGACCAAGCTGCACTTACCAAAAATTGGAATTATCATGTAATGATTTAATTATAATATTTGGAGGTATAAGAGAAGGAAAGCCTGGAGACAGAAGTGTAAATCTGCTCATGTAGGTGGAGGAGAAGAAAGTGGAAACGTGTTACTTGTCGAATAGATAGGTGAGCACAACAGATGTAGGGTCTCATGATTCAAAATTTACCTAATTGGATTATATTTTATAAGAAAAATACGAGCTGAGAATTTGCCTCTGGTATTATAAATAATATGAGTAGAGAGGAAAGTCAAAACATTGTTCTAGTAAAATGGTTCAGTACCAAGACAAATTGAGAAGGTTACCATAGTATCTCTAGGTTTGGCTCATCTAATATTTTCTTGGTGAGTGTCACACTGACTTGGAGGACCTCTGAAAATCCTAAAGCAAATCTGTTACTTTAAAGTAGTCTTTACTTGGTTTCCAAATCTGTCTTCCTCCCAGCTGAGTTCTGTGTGCTGCAGTTTTTACTTACGTAATCTTGCACGTTACTTTCATGCTGTGGAGACTAATATTTTCTTAAATTGTTTAAAATGGGTTAGTTTCTTCAAATGAATTCTTTAGATGTCTGTTAATACTGAATAGTCTTTCAATTTAAACAATGGATAGAACAAAAAAAGAGGATTTTTTTATATAAGTCTACATGATTATAGGGGAAAATGCAGAGTCACAATCCTTTTCAATAGTTTTTCATGTGATAGCAAAACATAAACATACACTCATATACAGGCAAACACACAAAATTAAAAAAATAAAAAGCATACAGAAAAGTAAAAATATCTTTATAAATTATTTTAATGCAAAAATTCCTCAACTATTTCAGCACTTTTGGGGATGCTGATAGTGACTGTTTGGATATTGACTTAACTTGGTAAAAATCAATTTGATAATTCAGGGATAGAAAGTCAAGTCAAATTATGATGGTTATCAAAATAGGTCACACAGGAAAGAGATTGTCCAGCAGAAAATGTATTTGTGATACATTGTTCCCCCAGAATTTCAAATTCTATTACTTTCATTAAGTCTACAACCAACTCAGAGAACTAATTTAGAAATACTGCATCTAAAAACCAACATCAGAAAAAGATCAACACTTTATATCGTTTCATATATCTGTATGTGTGTGCTTGATTTCAATAAGACATTTGCAGTAAAGTTTTATTTTTAAAAACACTCAAGGGGCCTGGCAGGATGGCTCAGTGGTCTAAAGCGCCTGCTTAGGAAAGCTTGGGAGGCTGCAGAGACCGCGGTTTGATCCCTGGCACCACAGGCTGCGCCGCCCCTGCCCTCAGGGCAGGATGAGCCAGCCATAAAAATAAATAAATAAGCAAACAAAAGTTCTGAAACAAGAAAAAATGAAATAAAAATAAAAATTCTTTAAAAATAGCATTTAAAAAATAAAATAAAAAATAAATAAAAAAAATAAAAGGACTCAAGTTTCTAAAGCAATGGTGGGCAAAAAAAAACCTTTTGTAAATAGGCTCATTGAAGAAAAATGAAATGTGTATAAGCTGTATCCCACACATTGATAAAATCACATTGTTTTAATTTATATTGTGTTGTTCATTAGTTGTTAAATAGTTCTTAATATCTAATTTTATATAACAAATAGAAGCATAAAAATACTTGTGCATTGACCATCTTACCTTTAAATCTGTAGAGCCCTTTAGATCTTGCTTGGTATATTTACATAGATTGGATTCATTCTGTGTTTGACATAATATTCAGAGGAATGTTTTCATATTTCTTCACTACTTCCAAGTAGAGAATGGATTTGGTTATGTAAAACTCACTGATAAAGTGAGTGAGAGTTCTACAAAGATAAATTTATCGCCCTAATAGGACACTTTTTAGCCATATACAGACAGTCCCAAGATGAAATACCAGTTATGTACCTTCTTACCTGTGCTAGTAGGACTTCTCCATTCTAGTTGGCCATGGAATAAGCTGTGCAATAAAAGGGGCAGTACTGCTGAAAATTTTAGTAAGTAAAATTAAATGTTTTCTTTTGGGGGCCCATTGACACTTTCCATTTTGCTTAGATGATTTGTAGGTGTCAGAAGCTGGGGCCAATTGTGCTGCCCACATTCTTTTGGAAAATGTGCTGAATGCAACTCTGATTTTTATAGCAAATGTCTTTCAGAATATATTTCTACATTTGATAACCATGACAATTGTGTGAGTGATTGAGGGTAATAAGAACTGGTTTTAAGTTTTCAGATATATCATGTGCGTTTACAATTTAGCTGATTCAGGCATCAGTTAATTAAATGATTCATGTTTCAGTAATAGATTTCACTTGAAAAGGAATTAAATGAAGATATGGGATAGTTCTTTTAAATCTTAGCAATTCATTGAAAAAAAAAACAGATTAATCACAGAAATACTTGGGTTGGATTCATATCCTTTAACTTCATTGTATATGATCAAGAGGAATTTGATGAATCACTCAGAACCTTTGCTTTTCTACCTGTCAATGAATAATTGTTTTGAAACTTAGTAATGTCAGTGTCAAAAGAAGAGATTTACTATGCTATCAGAGGGAAAGTCTTTAATACTGTAACAGCACAAATTGTAGTTAAAAAATAAAATAGGTAAATACAATAAGGAACTCAAGTGCATAGTTATTAGAAGGAATTGGGTAAGTGTGCGTTGTTCTAAATATCTATGGCTCTGAAAACTTTTTGGAATTGAAAACAGCCAATTTTAATAAGACAGTCTGAGAATTTTACTTGGTCTATAAAATCTGTTGCCATTTTTTTTTCATCAAAATCCTAGTATCTTTTCTCTATGCCTTGAGAAGTGACCTCATGATCTTAAAAGATGGATCGAGTTTGATAAGATAAAACATAAAATATCTAGATAATAAATGTCTGATAAATAGTATAAGCACATTTTAGTTACAAAGCCAAACAACTAAGCACAAGTTAAATTCTAACTTATAAGGAAAAATATAGTTTATTTGTCTACAATTTCGTGAAAGGTAGTATGAGAACTTCCAAAAAAATACTTTGAATTAAAATTTCTTTTAAATTTTTCCTCAAAGTATGTTAGTATTTTGAGGGGTCAATTTTAAAAAAAAAATATACACATTCTAGATACTAGGCCTCAAAGGTATTTTTATTAGTAGCATATCTGTGAGAAAAATGTCTATTTATATTTAAACTAGCTATTTGAACACTTGTTTTATGCGATTATATGACAATTTGTGAATTTCAGAACTGCAACTTTATTGACTGTGGAGAAGGGCTTGAATACACACATTTTCAGAACTTGAAGTGAAAATGATTGTGCAGAGTATGCTGATTATTGGTTATTAGGATGCAAAAAGTGAATGACAAAGCAAGTTATTAAGGAAATTAGAGGTTTACTTTCTACATGGTATACTTTCTAATCACAGATTCATTTCTCTGTGTGTTTGCTGGAATGTGCTAGTATGCACTTGAGAATTGTTTATTTGGTTATTTTAATAATGACTGTCTCAAGGATTGCACTCTAAATATAGTTAATAAATATGCACCACGTAATATGCTATTATGACCCAAAAATTAGAAGCAAATCTTATCACTAAGCATTCTCCATAGTTGGCTATGTCATAAGGATAATTGAAAAGGTCCTTCAAGCCGGGCGTGGTGGCGCACGCCTGTAATCCCAGCACTCGGGAGGCTGAGGCAGGAGGATCAATGTGAGTTCGAGACCAGCCTGGGCTACAAAAGTGAGCTTAAGGCCAGCCTGAACTGCATAGTGAGACCCTGTCTCAAAAAGCAAAAAAAAAAAAAAAAGAAAAGGTCCTTCAAATGTTTCCATTAAAAAGCCTTGGTGACTTTTCCCCAGTTTCTAACAAACTATGTCAAAATAGAACTCATTTCATGGAAAAAAAGGAATCCCACAGCACTTCTTTTTAATAACTGTACAGCTACAAAATTTTATTGGTGTCTTTTTATGTTCCCCCTAGAGGATGTAATGCACAAAAGCATTGCCACGGAACATATAAAATTACAAATGAAATTTATTGTAAAAAGTAGAATGTCCTCTAGACTGGTGTCAGTATTTATTTCATTCATAAACCAAAATTGCAGTATAATATATTCATTGTCAGCAAGTTCATGTGTGTAAATTGCCACCCAATGTTATCGACTGATATAAGACAGATATTGAAAAGACAATTTAAATTTACTCTTCCAAACATAAACTGTTCCACAAAAGCACTGTAAAAACTCCTTCAAGATTTTGGGTTGTGCTTGACATTTACGGTTAACTACATAATTTGGTTGTGTCATAATCCATTGTGTTTGGCAATTTGGCATTAAACGCCTGCAGAGCAGATTGGATCCTCACCACTTCACTAGTCGACAGTTTGAGTCTATGACGGAGCAAGCAAGAGAAGAGATCTAGACGACGCTGGCCAGGTGGGGAGAGTTTATTTACACGGTCTCTTATTTCTAGTAGTTGCAAAAGTGCCGAGTCCTGGGATCCCTGAGTATAGGGGTAGTCCAGCTGCAAAATCAGGTCCCGAATTGCTTCAGGGTCAAAGTGCATGCTGTAGCCAAACACTTGAATGTTGTTGATTTTCATGTATCCCAGGTTCCGGGAAGGATCAATAAACTCCAAAGGCTCGTAGTAAATGCTCTCATTGCCATTTGGGCCATTTGTCTTGATGCGACTCCTCAGGTAGATGTGTACTGTCTCAAAAAATGTCTTCCATTTGTTCCCCAGAGTCAGTGTCCAGTTGTAACACTGCAGAGGGAGATCCAGTTTAGTCCGCTCCCAGTCAGGAAAGCTGTTTTCATTCACAGGCATGAACCAGCTCTCGGAATGGCTGCCTCCAAAGGGATTGACATAAATAGCCAACACGGGCTCCAAGGTGCTGTTTTTAGTTAAACAAATCTGCAAAGAGATGCCCAAGATCATATGGACTAGGCTTGACTTATACTTGTTACTCTTCAAAGTGAGGAGCATCCGCTTGCGCCAGGAAGGGTCGAACCAGCTATTGAGGCGCATATCATTGCTGATAAAAATGGCATGGACCTCGATTCGTCTGTCAGTTTTCTGCAACAGGTATTTCATCTCTAGATCTTGCAGGTCAGTCTCAAAGCCAATGTAGTGATCAGTGGACTCAGCGACTTCGGGCTTACAGAGCCCCTGGCTCAGCATGTAGCCAGTGTTGCAGGTGCCACAACGGGTGCGGTTGTCAGGGGCGCAGGTCAGGCAGGCGGAGGCATCACCCACGGTGCAGGGCAAGAAGGAAGTGCAGACCACCTGGTCATTCGGACAGGTGCAGGAGTGTGTCTCTTCAGAAAAGCTGCCCAACAGGCCGTTCTCATTGCAGTAGAGAAAAGACTGGATGCGATTGAGCCAGTAGGTTGATGTTCTAGAAACAGAAAAGAAAGGAATGTACATAAACACAAAGCCTTTGTGAGTGTGTATGTGAGTGTTGATTATCACCGCAAAAGACAGAATGTAAGGAGCATCCGATTTAAGTTGGAATACTCCACTACTACTTTCCTTTTCATACTATATGTTTGTAATGCATAACGAGCACGTTCACTTTGAGGAATTGACACTAAATTCCATTCTGAACATGGGATATATATATATATATATATATATATATATATATATATATATATATGTTTTGAAGAAATTGAATGTTGCCATATTAGGTGTTACAAGGTGATGGTAAGTATAATGAGCTTGATTGTTATTTCGCAGTGGTAATCAATGACAAGAATGGTTTATCATTAAATGACAAAAGCAAATTGTAATAGGGGTTGACGAGATAGTTCGGTAGTCTGAAGTGTCTGTGTAGGCAAGCTTAGGCAAATGCAGGGACCGTGTTTCAATCCCCAACACCATATGCCACGATAGCCCTTCCTCCCCAGCGCATGCTAAGCCAGCCACAGGGGGGAAATAAGAGTAGATTGTAGCTTATAAGTTCAAGATAATGTACTCGTGTAATGACTATTGCCATTCTCTTATCATTTTATTATAAATTTTTGTTCTATTTTTCTTTAATTAAAAATAAAAAGATTGCTCATCCATTATATTTCATTGATCAGTAGTATTATAGGAATTTATAGAACAAACTAAAAATAAATAATGATCTATTAATCAACATTTTTCAGTCCTAAAGATTCACTAGCATTCAATGTACAAGTACCCGTGGAGAGGGAAAATATTATCCAACATTATTTTTGATGGCTACTCAAGAAAACAATTGAAAAGATGGCATTAAAACAAACTCTTAGAAAATAAAACAAGTATGCTCTTTCATTAGGAGTTAAGTGTGTTAGTGTAAATTGATTTGTCATTAATATTTTGCCTTGTTAGTCTAAAAGTGAGGCAAATTTAACATTTTCTCCTGTATGTTACATTATTGAAACTCTTGGATTGTTGGAAGTCTCAGAATAATAATGGACGCAAAGTTCTGGCCCCATAGCATAATGCCTTGTTAACATGTGTTTCTTCCTACACACAGAAACAGGAGAAAAGTTGCATGGGTTCTATAACCTATGATTCTCTCATATGAAAAAGAGAAGTGATAATGGCCTCCTTATGACAGATACATTAGACTCAAGCTATGTCATGTTTTATTATTATTGTTATTATTCAAGTATTTAGTGCAGGTCTCTCTGTACAGCTCAGACTCATAGTGATCCTCCTGTTTTCAGGCTTCCTAGCACTGGGATCACAGATACATACTACCACACCCCAACTCAGTAGCAGGCTCAACGTGCCCAGGGACAGGACCAGAGCTGGGGGCGGGAGGCGTGTTGTGCCAGGGATCCAAACCTGGTCTCTGTGCTTGCCTAAGCAGGCTTTTCATCCACGGACCTATCTTACCAGCCCAGAAATGACATTTTTTAGAACACAAACACAGTCTCGTATATATTTCACAGAATTTATTCAAAATTGAATCTATTATTGGTACTATATTTTTCTAAAATTCATCGTTTGTGCACTTATGTAGTAGTGCCAAACACTTAGTACTTACTTAATCATTTAGATTTATTATCATTGATGTTTAAGCAATTTCTTTATATTATTTCTAAAACTAAGTATTAATCTGTTTAAACAATCTTATTAAAACTATTCCAAGTGTTTATTTATATTACACATCCAGTTTTGATCTCTGCTCAGGTATACTTTGTAATGTTAAACACATTTCTAAAATATAAAAATATTAAAGTTACCTGTTTTGGATTTTTCCAACTAAATTAATTAGTTCTTTGTTTTCTTTCATAGTATTTACTTACCTTTCCTTATGGTGCTTTTGACCATCTAAAATAATACATGAATTTTATCTATCCTCTGTTCATCTCATTAAATGTAATACCTACCTTACCAAAGCCCTGCATAGTCTCCTCACAGCTACCTAGTAAATTCCTAGAAGAAATCCAGGACATCACAGGCTCTTAATGTTTAGTGAAAGTTTTACAAAATACAAAACATTGAAGAAGTGTATTCAGATAAGCATATGTTAGGGTGAAATTTAAACCATAAAGTGAGGATTTTCAACAATAAGGAAGTTTTTGCTCAACCTGTAGGCAGTAGTGTTATAAAAAATATGCCTCGCTGTTTGCACTAATAGCACATAGATAAGCCTTATTTGCTCAGCTCCCTAACTGCAGGTCCAACCTACTGACTCAGAAGGAAAGGGGATAAAATGAAACATAGCAAATTACAAAATATAATTTTAATTATTTCTCACATTGGAAGAGCTAACTGAAATCCTAAACTATTAGCTTCATTCTATGCCCTGAATATGTCCCTATAAAGTTCTAAGGACAGAAACATGGTTCACAATGTAGCAATTATGGGAAATGGGTCTAGAGTGTAGGTACAACACTCATAGAAGTACCACACTCATGTGATGTGGGAAACTTCCAAGCCATGGACCCCTGAGAAATGAAGCTCCTTGCCTCACCTTTTCCTGACCCTTCATCCCTCTTTGCTGAGATATTCAGAATGGTCTATATAGAAGCGATGTTCTTTATTTGGCCCCAAGAATCTAATCTAGTTCAGCCAAGGCACTGGTGAGTATCAGTATAGTAAAACAGAAGCATGCAGTGCTGATGGTTAGAATGGAGAATCAAGCATAATCCTGTGAGATTCCAGGGCTAAACCTTGAAATAGCATCTCAACTGAGGCTCTGGGACTCTAAAAGAATGTTTACTTTCAGGTAGTAGAGATACCTCTTCTCCGTATATAAAGTTACCTGCTGCATCACTAATTGGAGGGCCTCTGTGCTTGGTGCAAGAGTGCTGTTTCTCCTTGCCATGCCTACCAAGTTTATCTTCCCATGTACACTGCCACGTCTCCTAACACCTCTGTACTGTATATGAATAAAATCCTTTGGCTCTTGAACTACTCCTCGCCTTTCTGTTCCCCTGAAGGTAACCCTCGTTCCACTGAACTCATCCAAGAGCTCCTCGGAAATGCACATTGCTGTTTTCACCCATGTGTTACATTGCTGGATGGGAAACCTGTACCTTCTGTGAGAGTTTCAGTAATGCACAAGTTAATTTCTTTAGTATGAGAGTATCTTCCATTTTAATGTATGTTGCCCACCCCCCCATTGCTCCTTCTTCCTCTTTGACTTTCCACCATGGGATGACACAGCAAGAAAATGTTTTGCAGCCTCACAGAATGCTGAGGGATGGATCTTAGACCTCTCTGCTTTCACAAAAATGAGCTGATTTCTACTCATTTTCGAGCTGGGCATGGTGGTACATGCCTGTAATCCCAGCACTTGGAAGGCTGAGGAATGTTGTGAGTTCGAGACCAGCCTGGGCTACAAAAGTGAGTTCAAGGCCAGCCTGAACTGCATAGCAAGATCCTATCTCAAAAAGACAAAGAAAAATTGGTTAGTGTCTATATTTTACTTTAACGGCATCAAATTTTCTTTGACTATTTTTAAGTCTCACTAAATACTTTTTCAAGAGAATGTCTGTAAAAACTGTCTTCTAAATATGCTCAAGTATATTACAATAAAAACGTGATTTTTTTTTCTTGCGCTTCATTTGCCATTCATCTATATATGTGTATCCCTACTATTCACATTGTGGTTCATTTTCTCATAAAAGAAAAAATGTACAGAAACCACCATTTTCCTGGTCAATGAAATTGCTTGATTATTACAGATTACAGAAATGAATATTACCTTTCTCTGTGTATTTACTACCTTGTTCGCAGGACTCCATTCTATTCCTAATCAAATATCTCTCCCTGCATTCCTCTTTCCCTCCTTCCCTCTCTCCTCTCTTTTCTGTCTCTTTCTCTCTCTTCCATTTCTTCTATCCTAATTTGCTAACTGTCAGTCCTTCTCTCTCTCTTCTTTTCTCCTTTGTTTGAGGTTGTATTTACTCCTAATAGAAAGTATATATCTCATCTCAGTGGAAAATTATATTTTCTTCCCTGAAACCAAAGCATAAGTTCTCTGAGTCCATGCATCTCTCCCTGGAAGCTCTAATCATGTTTTGAAATCAGAAGGACAGGACAAAAACTGAAATAAATAGACCTAAGGCTAAAGACAGCACTTCCAAAACTAGGACGTTATAGAAAGAGCAATTTGGATATTTTCAAAAAGCAATGGCTTTTCCAGCTTTATTCTTTTCCAATTCTTTAAAAGTTCCTGCAGATACATTACAGAAAGAATGTGTTTCAGATTCTTAGGCTTCAGCTTGTCACGTATGAATACTGATAACTTTGCACAATGTCACAGCCCTGCTACCCTGGGACTGAAAAGGTAGTAAGTAGTTTTTTTTTTTTTTTTTTTTTTTCTCCTTCTTGTCCTTTTCCACTTACTACTTACCTTTTGACTATTTTACTCTATTTCACAAGGTGAGAATAGATTTTTCAAGGGAAAGGAAATTCAATAATCTGTCTTTTCTTTACTCATGGTAAAATTTTACTGCATGCAGCAGTTGAAAAATACAGACCAAGCAAGTTTTAAGATTGTATAATGGATTTTTTTTTGCTTAACCAAAACGTCCACATAGCTAATTTTTCTCTGAGAACATAAAATTTAGCCTTTCTTACTTTATTTTTTAATTTAAGAAAAAAGTTTTTAAAGATAAATGTCTGCAAAATTCCAAGTTATATTGTAGCAAGTACTTTGGTGATTTATTTTCATGCCTGAATACAAAAAGAAATTGCATAATGAGATATATGAAAATAGGTATATATACAGATAAGTGTCTAAAACATAGGTGTTGTAGTGTAAGCCTGAGTGTTCCCCTAGAGCCTCACACTCACATTGGTGGGCCTTTGGGGAGCTGACTGGACCACAGTGGCATGACACATATCAGGGGACTGTCATGCTACTGAGTGTACAACTAAATATGATGTTGGAAGATAAATACCAGGCGAGGACACAGGGAATATGGCCTGTTTATGGCTTGCATGCTCTTCTCGTCTCCCTGCCTCTCTTCTGCCAGCCATGACCTCAGCGAGTCTCTACCATGTCATCCTGTCTTGGAGCCAGTTGACTACAGACCGAAATTTCTGCAGACTACGAGGAAAATAGTCCTATCATCTTTTAGTCTTTGATTTATGCATTGCATTGCTCCAGTGACAAAAAGCATAACTAAGACAATAGGCTACACTATAATTATAGACAGACAGACAGGGACAGAGCAAAAGTTGTTTTGATGCTTTTTTATTAACTTGTGACATTTTCATGACATTTAGTTAAAATCACTTCATGAAATACAAGAAAAAAGGAAATGGTAATAGAGAAAGTAAGGAAGCAATGACGTGCGTGGTAGAAAGAAAGGATAGCAAAGGAATTATGGCGTATGACCAAAGAGAGGAAGGAAACGTGAAGGCCGAAAAGCAATTGATGAATATTAGGAGATAGCCCAGTGCCAGATTACAGAATGTACAGCCTATTAGGAAATGAGTCTCAGAGGACAGTCATGGATCTTTCTTCAACCTACAATGGTATCTATATATTACGCAAGGCACGTGCATGGGCATCAAGAGACTACACTCAGCGACTGCATGCCTCATTTTCAAGTCGAACTGTAACAATCTGGTGCAAGCCCTTAGTTCTTTAACTTTCAGCAAAACTTTAATTCAAGATACTCTTGGAACATATGTTGATTCTGCATGATTTGGTAAACAGACATGGTTTTCTGAGCCTTAGTATATCTGTCTTTGATTTTCTTGCTGATATGCTGCCAGCATGAAAGGATGCTACGTATTGCATTAGCCAGATTTTGTCATCACAACAAAATATCTGACACAGACTTCATAAAAGGATTGACTTAGCTCACAGTTTCAGAGGTCTAAAGTCAAAATGTAAATGCAGGTACTAGCAAACATTGTATGAGAAAATGTTATATCTCCAATCACAAAGAGAAAATATCTAGGTAGATTCAAGCTTGCCACTATGTAACAAATTTTGAGAAGACTAAAATACCATGAGAAAATGTCTTTACCTCCTCCAAAGGCAGCCTTTCCCCCAATAGCTTAGGAATCTCTCATTAGACCTAATATCATAAAGATCCACATCAGATTACCATACCTGGTACATTGAGCATCCAACACACAGACCACGGAAAGCCAGCTAAACTATACCACATAGAAATACCAGCAACCACAGACTCATGCGTGATAGCTATTCCTGATAACACAGCATAAATGCTATTTTATTTATTTATTTAATTTTAACGTAATTGGTATAGGTCTCACTATGCAGCTCAGACTCAGTGATCCTCCTATTCCCAGCCTCTCCAGCACTGGAATTATAGGCCTGCCCCACCATACCAGGTCTCAGGGGCTGGCTTAATGCACCTAAGGTTGGGGCTGATGCACACTGTAAGGGTTAGAACCCTGATTCTTGTTGCTTAAGCAGGTGCTTAATTGGCTGAGCTATCTGAATGCCTTTGTTCCCTTTTTTTAAGAAAATTGATTAGGATAAGTGGTTTTAACCATCCATCAGAAAAGTCTAACCATGAAGTATAAAAAGGAAAACCATATTAATATTCTGAGTTGTAGAAGGCTCAAGTCAACAGCCCGGGGTAATGCCAGATGAGCTGATAATCTGCTACTGTTATACACTATTGGACTAAATATACAGCTATTTCCTCTTTGTGCAATGAAAAGGAAGATCTATACTAATGGTGTTTAGATAAGAAATCATGTCTGCATTTTTACTCTGAACAACCATGAGGAAGACAACAATGTGAAATGTATTAACTATTATAAAATATAATAACAATAATAATAAAAATAAATTTTAAAAATGGATAAATGGGATTGGCAAATACTAATTTTATCTATAATGAATTTCCTCAAAGACTCATGAATTGAGGATTTAATTTCCTTTTTTTTTTTTTTTTTTTTGTGGGACCAACCGGGTTTCAAACTCACAACCTTGCACTTGCCAGGAAGGCACTTACGCCATGGAGCTAACTCCCCAGCCCCTTTAATTTCCAATGTGATAATGTTGAGAGGCACAAAACTGGCAGTAGGTGGATGATAAGGATGGCTATCGCATCAATGGATTTGTCTATTGGTGAATTTATACTGAAAGGGCTTATAAGAGGGCGGGCTCTAGTGAGGAAATAGAGTTAAAGGATGCATTGTCTCCATAGCCTCTTCCTCTTTCTCTGGCTCACTCGCTCTTACACTGCTTCCTGGTTGCTGTGAAGTGAGCACTTTATTTTTACCATGGACTTCTGCAGAGATGTTTCTGCTCAGCAAAAGCCTAAAACAACGGAGCAAGCAGACTGTAGATTAAAACCTCTGAAACTGGAAACCAAAGTAAGAATCTCTTTAAAGTTGTGTATGTCAAGTATCTTATGCCAGCAACAAGAAGGTGATTAACATAGTGACCACGCTCTTATGCTCCACCTCTGACATTCCAAGGGCCACCTTAGAAAGAGTCTTAGGCTAGGAATGTCATAATAAAATATTTCGAACTCTTATGTACTTGAAGATGTTTCATGGTTCAAATGTATGTAAATTAAAAGAAACTTTCTAAACAAGCTTAGTCATCAGCATAGAGGAATCTGTACAGAAAAGGTCAGGAAATGTCAAAGTATCTGTAGGGAAAGAGACGGCAGCAAGGGCTGGTCAGACTCAATGCCTCCTTAGGCAAGATCAGGGACCAAGATTCAATCCCTGGTACCACATCCCACCCTGGCCCCACCACTGGGACTCATCAAGTTGGCAATGGAGTTTGGGCATGGTGGCACACACCTGCAATCCCAGCACTGGGGAGTCTGAAAACAGGAGGATCAGTATGAGTCTGAGCTGCATAGTGAGATCCTGCGCAAAATACAGAGAGAGAGAGAGACAGACAGACAGACAGACAGAGAGACAGAGAGAGCAGCAGCCTTCTTTCACATGTACTGGATGCTATGTCATCCTGTGCATACTAAAACTGGCGAATTCTATAATTGAAATATCTATATCTATATATCTATATATCTATATATAGATATAGATATATATGAATAAAATACACCTAACACAAAAGACTACCTTATTAAAATATTCTGTCATATTACCATAATATTATTTTACTGTTTGCTACAAACCTCATGTCACAAGCAGCTGTTTGGTATGCATTGTTTTTATTTTTCAAAGAATATTATAAAAGTTATGCCCATTTAAATTTGAAAATAACTGAACCTCATGAACTTGCATATATATATATATGGCATTAGAAAGAAGACAAGCTCAAACTGGCAAATATAAATGTGAGTTGAAAGTGTTCTGTAGAATGGAGAGGGAAG
Organism: Myocastor coypus; assembly: GCA_004027025.1. Classification (NCBI taxonomy): domain Eukaryota; kingdom Metazoa; phylum Chordata; class Mammalia; order Rodentia; family Myocastoridae; genus Myocastor; species Myocastor coypus. Next base: position 79,711 of record PVJA010002394.1, on the reverse strand, counting down.
TTCTTAAGAAACAACCTCAGGGAAAATATCTCTTTATTGCCTCAGCAAAACAACTTTGGAAATAAAGTAACTTTTATTTGTGGATATCTTCGGTAGCAATACAATGTATTGGTTTTAGACAATTTTCTTGGTAACTGTCAACTCTGAATCCTGTTTCATTTCCTTCACCTGCAAAAGTGAATGAATGATCTCATAAGATCGTTTTAAAAAACTAGAGCACAAACGTCAGTGAAACATTTAAAAGGATGCAGGTACGCAAACTAAGCAATATATTCTTATACATACTTATTCCTACTATCATCATTCTTATTAAAAAAACTGCAATTGGGAAGAATTCTTTCTTTATTACAAATGACTTTTCCCAAAAAGATCAGGCATTTCATTTCTCTTTAGAAACATACGCATTTATACACATTCAGTTTTACTTATTCACTTTTATCAAAATAGAAGTCATTTTGATAACACATTTGAAACTCCATTTGAAAGTCACTGTGTTTTCTGTCCGTGATGGTCATGACACCTGCAAGATCAGAGTAAACAGTGCGGCTCAAGGGAGGGGCGTGTATTTGAGACACTAGCTGTTTGCAATGCAGTAATAGAACATATACTGCTACAAAAACGATTGCCTCCTCTCATGGCTAAATCTGCTCTGAGCACTAATAGCTTCGTTTTAAGCATCCTTAATCTATGACTCCTGTATTGCACTCCAAGTCTGTGCAATGCGGATCAAAATTTTGAAACAAAACAATGTAATTTCACTAGCTTTTTAATCAGGATCTCTTTGAAGTTCAGGATTATTCCATTTCATTTTAGGGTTCACAAGTTTATTCTTCTCAGACTTAAATAATATATATATATATATATATATATATATATATATATATTTCTGGGACTAAGCAGCATAGCCTTTGAAACAATTATAAGGTGGTTACTATAATGGCCAGGGACATCAAGCACATAATTATGTCATTTTTCCTTCTGTGCTGCCGCTCTGGCCATCTCATCGTGATGATTGCCTGGGGCTGGCGTTAACACTTCACACATCGCCATTTCACTCTTGGATATAACTTTACATCCTGAAAATGGAAATATTTGGACTGGGAGATAGCTCAGTGGAATAAGTGCTTGCCTGGCAAGCACAGGGTCCTGAGTTCCATGAGCAGTACTGCAAAACTAGATAAATAAATTAATAATAATAGTAAAATAAATAAAATCTAAGTTTTCTTTTCAAAGAAGCAATGAAAAAAATGTGTAAAACAGGTGTGGACTGCATCTTAAAGATAATATCTAGTGATAACATTCATGGAGATTTTACATATGTCCAATATTTTTCAAAGCATTCTTTCATTCCATCCTTATTAATTTCTCACTGTCTGATACATGGATGTTTATTGCCTCAATTGGTAGTTAAGGACATGAGTTGTAAAACATTGTAGTGAGTCTAACTTGCCCAATATCAAATAGGTAATAAGTACCAGAGCAGAAAGAACATCCCGAATCTCCACTTCTCCTGAATTAGAGTTTCTCAGCATCATAAAAACATAAAATAGAAAAAAATGCATTACTGTATTTGGTTCAATGTGCTTTTGTTAGATGTTATATGTTTTATTTGGTGTTCACCAAGAAGTCCTTTAACTTTTTGGCTAATAAAAGTTTCTGTTCACATTTGACCATAGGAATTAACAATAATCCACAAGTATTATGTGTACACTTATGACAAAGCTATGAAATAAACAGGGTGATATTCAGAAAAATGGAAGGCGCCCAAAGTAAACATAGTTATTTGATTGTACATAATGAGATTTTTTTTTCAAAATAGGGTTCGTGTTTAATTTCCCTCTAAAAGTACATAAATAGTGACATTTCTCCTGAACCACATTAAATAATTAGATAGCAAACAATTAAGAAGTATTAGGATGTGCAAGTTCATCCTGCTAAATGCTCCACATCAATGAAGTATCCTGACATAAATGCAATTATTTTGCAAATAAGTTTCAAAAGTATACTTCATATGTGTTTTATAATATTCTGCTTTTGAACACATCATAAAGTTGTTTATAGCAAATCATTTTTTGTCTTTTTTATATAATATATGCTGTGAGGGAAAATATGTATGTGTTCATTAGCCTGTTTTTATCATAAAATATGTAAATAATATCAGTGCTTAAAACTTTTCATTACAACTTTCCATTTTTTTATAATGGCATGAAATGATGTTCATCACATATTGAAATTTGAATATATAAATAATAACATCTAAAATTTTTGAAGTAAAATATCAGTTATAAAGTCCCCTTAATTAATGTTTCAGAAGTTTGTGCACCAAAAAAGAAAAAATCAATGTAAAATAGGTGCAAACAACAATATAGTGGAATATTGAAAGTATTACATTGTATGAAACAAGTAATATAGAAAGCAATATTTACTACTTAATGCCACTTGTACTGATATTAATGTAATATCAAACAAAAATCTATGAAACTAAGAAATGGTGCTTATGGGAATGAATGTTGTGTGTATGAGAAAACGCTTAGCTTTTTAATTTACATTTTTGGAATGAGGTACCAGAAATTGAACTCTATGCTTCCAAGGCAGGCTCTTGTGCATATGACACTAGAAGTACTAAGCATTTAGAAGACTGAAATGACAGGTAATAAAAGTAAACGAGAGACAAGAAAAATAAAATGTTGTAGGATTGTCTTTCTATAATGCTGTATATGATTTAATTTCTAAATTTCAGTGTAAAAACTGTGTAATTGTTTTTTTAACATTCTATAGGGATTTAAACTTTAGAATATACATGGTTGTTGGAAAATAGCAGTTCCATTTTATGTCTAAGGTATATGATACTGAGATAGACAGTGATGTTCTGCTTAACTGCCTCTGTTACAGAATAATGTCATTAAGCTTCTCTTCTGCATGTTTAATGACTAATGTTTGTGACCAAAAATTAGTGAGATATATGGGCAAAAACGATAACCAATATTTGGCCCTCACCCTTCAAGGTCAGTGAAGACTCAGGACATCACTGTCATATCCTGTAACTAAGGAGTGTCCCAAATTTTCTGATTAAGAAGATTATGGGGCCACAGAGGAAAGTGATTGATGATACATAGGGTGTCTAAGGAGAGTCAACTAGAGAGAAAAATTTTCTTAGGCTTTCCCAGAGAGCAAACTGGTCAAACAATGGCCGTGATTCATCCAGATGGCTCACACTGACAAAAGATCTACAAACCACTGTACATTGTTACAGGGTAAATCCTGAGGGGTTTTGACTGACCTTGTCGGATTGCAAGTGCTTTAACTTGGTCTTAATCATCTGGCACAAAAGTGTAACCGCAAGGCATAAAAAGAAAAGCTATATTAATATGCTGATCTGTAAAAGGCTCAAGTTAACAACTTCTGATATTGCCAGTTCTGTTGATAACTCACTACTATTATGGACTATTGGGCTATATTGACTTATTTTGCTGAATTCAGGTATCTACAATCTTTGGTCTGGCTTCAAGTATAAAATGATCCTTTAAAGACTTCTCCAAATACAGCCTTTATAACTAATGGAACACTCATCTCGGGCAAAACAAAACAACAAAGGGGAATATAAATACAGGAGTATTTTGTTGTGGGAAAAATATAGATCTTGTAGTTAAAATAGATATACAGCTACTTTCTCTTAGTCCATTGAGAAGCAAGTTTTGTACTAATATTGTTTAGACAAGATATTATGTCTGCATCTTGTCCTCTGAATAACTAATACAAACACAACAATATACAATGTGTTAATTATCATAACTGTCCTACTAATCTGTTCTGAAACTGTTTCATTGCTATTTTAACTTTTCCTCATTAAAATGAATAAAAATAAATAAATACATAAATATATAGAAAATATTAACATAGATAAATTTGTAAATATTTACATATAAATAAATAGAAATATAAATATCAATCAATGAATAAGTACATAAACATCACTTCGAGGTCACAAATCCTGAACTTGGGAGAGACAGTTCCCTAAGTTTACAGTGCTGCTCCGCATATTTACATGTACATACCCTACATATAGACATCTATCACTGATGGCAACGCCTTATACAGATCATGACAAGAAGTTATAAGTAGCACTCTCTATATCAGTTCAGCATGCCAGAAGTGCATGAAGATGGTCAGGCAAAGCATGCCTAAGAAGGGTGACCTAGTGTATACACAAGTGGTAGCAGGCTTCAGAGATACTCAACGGCATATGTGCCTGCCGCTGTAAAGCTTCGAGTTCGATCCCTGGTAGCAAACAAGCAAACAAACAATTAAATACAGTAGAAATTGTGGAACCTACCGGCAAGTATAAAGCACTCTTAGGACACAAAGCAAAGGCATTCAACCCTATTTTTCCATTTAATAACGTAGATATCCATATGTTTTCAAAAGTAATAACTGGCATTAAGGACTATTCTCTCATTGTCTCCTTACCCACTATGATTGGGACTCTGATTACTGGTAAATCAATATCCAGTAAGAAAGTTCCTCTGAAGTTTTGTTCTCTCAATTCTAAGACATTTTTGTCTATTGCCATACCATAAACAAGTACATTACATATGGAGAGAGAGAGAGAGAGAGAGAGAGAGAGAGAGAGAGAGAGAGAGAGACAGGCAGAGACAGAGACAGAGATAGAGATGATATAGATAGAGATAAATTGTATTTTAGTAGTGGGAATCTAACTCTTGACCTAACACTTGCCAGACAGGTACTGTGCTGTTGAGCTATAATCCCAGCCTGAAAATTCTACTCATAAACAAAAACTCATTCTTAAACTTCAATTCATAAAATACCAAGTCACAAATCTGAGAAAAACAGACTTTACTCTTCATACTATTACCAATCTGATTACTCACTTAATTTTATGCAAATACCAAAAATATTCCAAAGTTAAAAATGTGAGTATTATAAGTACTTACTTCATAGCAGTATGAAAACAAATGATCACGTTATTAACACAAAAATCATCTGGTAAAATTTTCTACTTGCTCCTATGTACATACAAAGAAAAGACCTTATATTTTAAATTAGATTATGCTTTTACTTCTTCATTTTCCACTATGTGAAATACTGAGATTGAGTCAATATCTGCCCAAATAAAACATCTGATAAATCAGTTAGATATTGGATGGTCAAATAAGCATGTCCAGGGACGTAGCTCAGCTACACAGAGCTTGCCTGGTAGTCGTGAGTTCATGAGTTCAATCTCTGGCAGCAAAATAAGAAAAACAGCATTTTAAATTTTTTTTCTTGGTATGTAGGTAAAATAATAGATACATTGTTTCAATATTATATTGAATAGCAGCCAGGCGTGGTGGCTCACGCCTGTAATCCCAGCACTCGGGAGGCTGAGGCAGAAGGATCGGTGCGAGTTCGAGACCAGCCTGGGCTACAAAAGTGAGCTCAAGGCCAGCCTGAACTGCATAGCGAGACCCTGTCTCAAAAAGACAAAAAAAAAAAAAAAAAAAAAAACAAGCAAATATTATATTGAATAGCTAACTTAAGATGTGTATTTGCTATTTAAAATGCTGTGATGACATTGAACTTACTTAACATTCACATATAAGCACTAGAGAGCAACATACTACCTTCTAATATTTGTTATTGTGAAAACAATATTATAGATTTAAAGCAATGCTATTTGTAAATAATTTAATCTTCTAACTTTTCACCATGTCTAGCATATTTGTCTTCAGAAAAAAATAGTCTTCAATGGGAATATTTTAAAGAACATAAGTATGTCTCTTAGAATTTATTTTGTTATTCTTAAGATACTTACTCACGTTTATAATAGCACAAAAAAAGCAAAACGATTTCCTATTTTATTTTTTCTGACCCAGCTTGACATTAGGGTGGGGCTGTACAGTATGTGGTGCCAGAGATTGAGCCATGGTCCTCTGTACCTGCCTAAGCTTGCTTAAGCAGGCACTTTAGACTGCTGAGCCATGTCATGGGACCCAAAACATGAAAATTTAATTTTACTATCTGAACCATTTCTGTTATTTCATTGCTTATCTGCAACTGCAATTATTACTCATGAACATAACATTCTTTGGCTTCAATCTATATTCTTCAACTCTTTCCCCTGATCACATATTCAAGGCATAATAACATAAATCTACCTGGCTTTAATTATCATTTCTCTGTGTCTAACATACAAATAGAAAGCCCAAACTTGAATATTATATCTGATATTTGAATATCTATCTATCTATCTATCTATCTATCTATCTATCTCCTATTTATCAAACATTTCCATTTAAGATGAAATGTCTCCACTTATATTATGAAAATACATCATAAAAAATGAATTTGTCACATTTACCTCAAACTCTTTCATTGCAACTCCTCTTTCTCATTTACACAAATCAGTGCTGAATTTTATGCACTGTTTAATTTAATTCCTTCAGCAAGCACACCACTGCCCAAGGTAAAAATCTCAGAATAATAAGCTTCCATAACTTTTAATATCTGCTCAACAGCAATGCCATTTTCAGTATCTTCACCATTTAAAAAGTAAGTATCAATTATAATTATTTTTAGAATCTGTATCTATAATGTTTTCAAAATAGGTGCTTTGCTCTGTTATCTCATGACCTTGACTACTCACACACCTTGCTGGTTTTCTGATTTCGCCTCATGTGACACTCTTCACCATCCATTCTCCTTATGATACTCACAGAAGACAAGATTCTGCCAACAACCACTCAGTGGGCATACTAGTCTGGGCAAAGTCCAGTGACAGGTGTGATGCACCAGCTCTCATGGCATGGTGACCGCTCTGTCTTATTCTTTCACTATTTTCGAATTTTCTTCTTTTGCCCCATTTCATGGGATTCTAAGGCATTCAGGGCGTATTTTGTGTGACTTAAAAATTTCATATGATATTTTAACAGTGCTACATATGACATTTTCAGAAAAATAACTTTGTTTTTTTTCACATTAGATGGCATATCCCATAGCCCCTCAGATAGTTCACTGCAATCTTTTCTAAAGTGCTATTATCCAGTATGATTAAAGCTCCTTCAACTTTTAGGACTTAACTGATAAATAACATCCAAAAAAAAAAAAAAAAAAAGTCTCAGAGGCACCCTCATGAATTGCTCAAGTTCCCTTGATGTGTGTTCCATATTGTTTTGAACTCACAAATGTAAGTTTGCTCAAGGAGTATGAGACTGCAAATAGCCAACTATGGTGTTATGTCACAGGATTTTGTTCATTAGAGAACAGAATACATAAACACTGTCATTTCATTTTTTCTAGCAACTTAATATTACATTATTTTTACAAAAAAACAAAAACCAGAATGTATGAAATAACTGGTTAAAACACAAAGACAATTCAGGGTGGCTAATACTCTTTGGCTTCGTTTTCCAGATAAGAGTAGAAAATGATGAATTAGCTTAAATAGCCACTGCACGTCTATTCAGAAAACAGTCAATTCCAAACTTTCAAGGCTTATGGAATATAGAACATCTCTTTCACCTCAGTGATAAGGCTTGCCATTAACTCAAATATCATTTGATTGAGAAAAAAGAAATAAGTGTCTGTGTTATCAGCAGTTACATAAATCACACAGGTTTTCAAAATATTCTTTTTCCTCCACTCAGAGAAAACCACAAAAATACAAATAGGAGCCTCTTATCTGCTGTCAGAAAGATAGACAGCAACTTGTGTCATTTCAAGAACATAATCTGTTCTATAAGGAGGGGGAAAACCCATATGTTCAATTCCAGGGTTTCCATTTCAGCCATAAGTTAATTTTGGAACAGGAAACTCAATTTCAAATAATTTGAAAATTAATTACTTCATATTGATTTATAAGACTATTTTAATATTTTGTTCAATTATTACAATTACCACTTATTAACTTTTTATATGGAATGATTTCTAGGATACAAAACATGACATTTTGATCATTGCTAAAATTACAATTCGAAAAGATTACATGATTAATTTTAATGTATTCATATATCCTATTTAGTATAAATGTCTACTTGAACAAGCATGATTTCATTTCGTGCAATCATATTTAATTTGTTTGCTAATGGTTAACAAAGGCACCTTGGATATAGCTAATCAGATCTATTGTATTTATGTATTAGAAATACTTGAATCCTATTCTTCACTGTCCCTGTAATCACACAATCCTTTAAGGCACTATTATGCAACAATTTCATACATATTAATTGACAGTTAATTTTATGTTTTAACTTCATTAGCTTAAGGAATAACCAGACATCTGGTAAAGCATTACTCCTGGTATGTATATGAGGGTAATCTGGATTTAAACTATAGACTAAAGATCTGCACTGTTGAGGATGGGGACCTTCTGAGCATAGGCGTGATGCACATATCCAAAATGAAGGGAATGAAATTCCACTCACTACCATTTGGAGTTGGAACACACTGCTCCTCCTGTTCCTAGACATCACAACTGGGTTCCTTTCTCTTTGAATTCTGCAACTAAGCCAGGAAAGGACAATGGCTGAGCCTCTCACTTACCTAGGACTGCAGCAGCTGGTTGAATTTCACCCCACTCTGCTGATTCCAGGAGGCAGCCTTGGGCAACACACTCCTCTTTCTGTGTGTGGCACAGAACAAAAGGGCTCACTTTGTGCCAGGCTGACAGACTACACAGTGTCGCATGTGCCTCCTAGTCTCTACCCACTGCTCTAAGCAGGGCAGAACGGAAGCGCCAAGCCCTAAGCCTCAGAACTTCCAGCCATGTTTCCTGTGTCTTGAGAGTCCTGAAACCCTAGGGGTTTCTTTCTTTTCTTTCCCAGGGTAGGTCTGGCCTTGAGAGTAGGACAAGAAAGTTTGGAGGCCCTTGCTCAGACCATCCGGGGAATCTGGAGAGAGAATGTACAGTTATTTTTGTGCGCTTAGTTATATATGTAACCTCTCTATTCAGTAATCAGTCTACATTCCCTGGAGAAAAAATAGCTTCTCATACATTTCCATCCATCTATCTGTCCAATCAATTCTTCGTTTGGATTACCTTGCAGTCATAGATCAAAGGAAAACGAAAACACAAAAATTACGTGCACACACCTCTCAATTCAGCTTCTAAAAGATTTTGGAAGTTATTATTATGTTAATACTTGTGATTATGTGTTCTTATTCTTCTAGTATAAGACAAACCTGTCCAAAAGCTATTATAAGTAGCATTTTCATTAAAATTTTAATTGAGATCAAAGAGATCTCAGATAAGCACAGACTTTGTGAAAATTCTATCATTACCTTAATAAATGAGTTCATTTAGAAACTCTATTTTGTTCCAAATTGTAATTGACATATAGATAGCAAAATTGTATATATATAATTGTGTGTATATATATATATGGTGTCAGTGTGTGTCTACATGTATGTGTGTGTTGCAGTAAGCAAAGAAAAGCTAAGCATGTAAGGAAGCAACAGCAATGATGTAATTTGAAGAATAAATGCCCCATTTGCCATTAGATACCAGCGCAATAGTGCAAGCCCATTACTTAGACTAATAGACATTGTTTAGCATAACCTGTTTTCATTGCAGTTAGAGGTGACAATGTGACATGATTTTGACACACACTGAATTCTAAGTGGGAGAATCTGAGATGGTCCTGCTTCCTGATAGAAGAAAGTGGCTGGTCTTATCCCCCACCCTGACGTCCACCTACTACTATGGTAACGCCTAAGTCTCAAGCAGCTGGAGTTAATATTTGATTTCAAAATGAATGTGAAAGTAAAGCAAGAGGGAGGAGAGAGAAATGTGGAAAACTGGTCCACAAATCAAGTTGAATAATCATTGCTAGCAATTACTTTCTAGAGGATAACTGCTTTTGAAAACGAAAAATTGAGAAACCTGAAGATGTGCATGGTTCCCCAGGGATGCAACAACTGAAGGGACCTGCTGGCTAAACTTAAACGAAGTTCGGAAGGAAAGTACATTTTCACAGTTACTTGTTATCAAGTTTAGAACGAAAGCCAAGGAGATCTGATTTTTGAAACTTTTGCTTTATAATAAACATAAAATATGGCAATCTGAAATTTAACATGGAGTCTTTCAACTCAATACATAGGTGCCTTTATTTCACTGAATGAAGTGAAGCCTTTAGTTTAGGACAGCAGTCTTGAAAAGTATTGATAACTTAGGGAAGGACTGAAAGAATCACCAGTAGCTACAACAATAGCTCTTTCAATGTGTTTAAAAACAAACCCTTCTGATATATAAACAAATAGTGTTTAAAAAATGAATTTACTTTTTTACCATTAGTTAACATTGCTACAAAAAAGTAATTGCTAATGAAGCTAATATTTAGCATATGTTTTAGCCAGATGTATTGTAATGTTATATAACAGTGTGATATTAACTTAAAGCATATTAAAATAATTGACCATGCTGATAGATTATTATTTTAGCATGCATGAATTTATGAGTGAGCTATGAACTTATTAATTTATTTGATAAACCAAGGAAGATATGTCATCACACTGAATTTTGTTTTTGCACTGAAACTTTGAAGAAGTCTACTAACCCTTTTAGTTTGTGAAATAAAGCAGTAAACAAGTACTTACTAAATGTTGTAATTCAATGTATATAATTCTCTTATATTAATCCAAAGTCTCTTTAAAAGCCATCCTAACAGTAATTTGATTCTTGCAAGCAGTGCTTTACAACTCATTTTAATCTATCCCCACATCTATCACTCCTGTAAGTGATCTAAAAATATACATTCTCTCCACTCTTCTAAATTGCAAGAAGATTGCCACCATATATCAATGACTTCAGTAGTTTCTGTGAGAACTGCTCTAAAACATTATGTGATCCAAAATTAGGTCAATCTAAAACTCAGCTCCATATGCAAAGAAAAGTTCTTCATCTCAAAAGAAAACCATAGTTCTTGGCAACTAAAATATTTTTTCTTTAAAAAAGCATTAGCAAAAAAAATAAATAAAACAAAACAAACAAACAAACAAAAAAGCATTAGCAAACTTTCAGTGTTAAAATGAACAAGCTTCAGCATCTACTGTTCACCATGTCTGATGACAGACGTAGCTTGCTTGATTACCCAATAATTTATGCAAATACGCACTAGGTTCATTAAATATTATATAAAAAAATTAACAACACTCGGAGCTTTCTACCTCTTCTACTTCTCTTTGATATCCCCGACCTTCTCATCATCTAAATTTTATTCTTAACCTTTCTTTATACTCACATATAGCGGTAGATTTCATTGTCTTTATGTGCAGCATGTTTGGTTTGAGATGTGTTCTGCCTGCAAAAACGAAGTTTAAAAAACAACAGAACAACCTCACTGCCAAAATGTCAATGCATTTAAAATATATATGGAAAAGAAGAATAGAGTATAATTCTATCACATAATTTTACCAATTAAACGATGCATTTTACTTCTTTTTTTGTTTTGTTTTGTTTTGTTTTTGCAGAACCAGGGTTGGAATTCACGACCTTGCACTTGGCAGGCAGGCACTTGTGCCATGCAACTATCTCTCCAGGCCTCTATTTTACATTTAAAAGGAACTCTTAACGTGTTCACTCTTTAAAGGCTTCAAGAGCCGACCAGAGGATTAAAGCGCCTGCTTAGGCAGCCTCAGTGACCAGGATTTGATCCCCCGCATGCTGTGTCAGTGCCAACCCCAGGTTGCCCCAAGAGGGCAACTGAGACTGGGTGTGGTGGCGTGCACCAGTAATCCCAGCCCTTGGAAGGCTGTAAACAGGAAGATCACTATGATTTCGACCTGTGTAATCAGACCCCGTAGACCTTGTAGTCCCTGTACTAAATACATTAAAAAAAAAAAAAAAAAAAAAAATGACTTCTAGATTTCCACAAAAGAAAGTTGTAAAGTAGAAACATTGCCTCACTTTTCGATGAGAAACTAGAATAGCAATAGTGGGTTTTACAGACATAGCCAAAAAGTATTCTCTTTGGCAGGTGGCACAAGAATGTATGTGACATTTGGAATGAGTTCTGTGTGGGTCTAGTTTGAAGATTTAAAAATTGAGAGTTGCGGACCTATCACTAGCTCTTCAGGAACTGCCTTTCCTATTCGTAACTCAAGCTAAGTCTCACTAGAAATTTTAAAAGTATCTTGTTAGCTTGAAACCTAGATTCTATCTCTGAATTTTAAGGATCTGTTTTTTCATTTCACCACAATTAAATGATCTTTGGAATCCAGTTCTAATAAATGAGGTCATGTTAACTATGTTTGTCCTTTTTGTTTTTTATGTATTTAGTAAAGCTCTACAGAGCCTCATTACACAGATCTGACTTGTAATGATCCTTCTGTGTTTGGCTTCCCACATACTGGGATTGCAGGCACATGCCAGCACACCCAGTCTCCATGGCAGTCTCCGTGTGCTTTGGGGGCGGGGCCTGCAGAGAACACTGGGGATCAAATCAGGTCCCTTTGTCTGCCTAAGAGGTGCTTTACTTCACTGAGCTATCTGGCCTGCCCCATGTTAACTATTAAGGTCTACTAATAAGACCTCAATAGTACATCTCAATGAGAAAAAAGAAATCATCTTCTGGACTTCTTATTTTTGAAATAACTTTACTAAAATATGTGTTGATTAGTGTGTGTTTGTGTGTGTGTGCATGTATTTATATTTACATCAGAGTCTTCTAAAACACTGAGATTCCATTATGATCTGATATGACATCACCGATCACATCAAAATCCTTTCATCATTTCCTATAGCAGCCAAATGGAGAGCTTCCAAGTATTCTCTTAGAAGGGTGCGAAGCCACGCCCCCTTTGCATCCTTCTCTCTGGTCTCCCCCTTTCTGCATAGGCTGCATGGGCCTTCTCCCTCCTCCGTAAACAACATGCGTCTTCCCTGTTCTTGAAACATCCTTGCTTATATACCTCTATGGTTTCTTGCTTGCCTTCAGATCTTCAGACTAGCATTTCCTTAGTGAGATTTGCATAGCTTATCTATTCAAAATTGCTGTTCAATCCACCCATCCCTGGATTGGATTCTTTGATTTAATTTTTTCAATCAAACTCACTTTTCATTTTTGTATTTAAGTATTTAGAATCTCCTAAGACTGTTCGTTGTTGTGATCCCAACATGTATTCAGTAAAGCCAGTTCAAGAACATATGAATTAGCCAGACGTGGTGGCTCACGCCTGTAATCCCAGCACTCGGGAGGCTGAGGCAGGAGGATTGGTGCGAGTTCGAGACCAGCCTGGGCTACAAAAGTGAGCTCAGGACCAGCCTCAACTGCATAGCGAGACCCTGTCTCAAAAAAGACAAAAAAAAAAAAAAAAAGAACATATGAATTAAATAATTTATAAAACATGCGTGCTAGGCATATTTAGTAAACACAAGTAAATGCAGACTTTCCACTTTGCCTATATTCAAATTACATAAGGATGCTAGTGTGACAGAAGCCCTTTCAAATTATAACTCTTCTTTTAAAAATTTTGGTCCAAGTGCTATGCTCTATGCTTCACCTACCAAATATTCACTCTATTTCATTTTCTGTTTTCAATCAATAAATATTTGTAGTAAATTTTTATTCAGTGAGAAATTGTAAAATAAAGCAGTGTGATGACAAAAGAGAATACTCAATACTTAAAGATATTCTGCACCTAAAATTTAGTAAGCATTTCTAGATTTTGACTCCTATAAAATAATATGCATATGTCTTTATCCTTTTTTTTTTTTTTTTTTTGTATTTTAAGGAAGGGTCTAGAGGGTATTCAGGGTCTCACTACTAGATCAGACTCATAGTGATTTGCTTGTTTATAGCTTCCCAACAGCTGGGATTACCCAGTCTCAATTGCCTATTTAGTGAGTCCCTGGGGGCAAGGCCAGCACAGCAGGTGTGGGGACTGAATCCCCAGACCCTGTGCCTACTTGCAAGCACTTTAATCCACTGAGCTATTTGTCTGGCCCTACCTTTCTCCTTAAATGTGAATTAATAGTGATTCTATTCAGCATTATCAATTTCATGTTCTACCATTGTTTTAAGAAATTATTTTCCACAAGTGTCTTAAAGAACATGAAAAAGGATACCTATTTGGTGCTACTAATAGTAGCTATCAATTAAAACATGAACATAGAAGTCCCACCGGGCGTGGTGGCGCACGCCTGTAATCCTAGCACTGGGGAGGCTGAGGCAGGAGGATCGGTGTGAGAGTTCGAGACCAGCTTGAGCTACAAAAGTGAGCTCAAGGCCAGCCTGAGCTGCATAACAACACCCTGTTTCAAAAAGACCAAAAAAAAAAGAACATAAAAGTCCCACTTCTAGGCATCTTCTAGGCATCTATTTGGTTTTCTGATATAAGAGATGAAAATTAAGATATGAAGTATGATTCTGTGAGGAACTCCCTGTGCATGAAAGTGAATCTACTACCTCAAAGAGCTAACAGCAATAGGGCTAATTCTCTTATGCATCTTAAATTTGTTAATTCACACATTCTATTCCTAGTTTACTCTCATTCAATGAAGAATAGTTATGATCGCCATTTCCTGAGAAGTTTAATGAAGTAGGGTAAGAATGAACTTGTTCCCAAAAGCTGTGAACAGTACTACTTATACTTGATAATGTTTGCCTACCTGATCTTTTGCTAACATAGTCTTCTACAGCCTTAAGTTCTTCCTCAAAGTAAATGTCACCTCATTACCACACATACAAAAGATGTCAATTCAAAGTATCTGCCTATTCATAACTGTGGTTAAAAGCCACCACTGATAGTTTAAAATTGAATGAATTAGAAAACATCTGCTTTTACAACCAAAGCCTCTAACAAGTGATGTGTTATTCTGGCAAGTGTGAATACACACATTTCAGATATTCTGTGACATGTCACACACACACAAGAAAATTAGCTTTCAGAAATGCATGTCAACATTAATTTTCATAGTTTTATAATATTGCTAATCATAATCAATGAGGTTATAGAAAAACACCTGCTGTTCTTTCTGTTATTTATTTAGAAAATTAATTTCTAAGTAGCATGACTCCTGTACAACTGGATTTTTCTCCCTGGAGTAAAGTGTCCTTAAGTGTACTTGCAGGTGTCAGCAGTTAGTGTAAATAGCATTCTGAAGAAACTAAGTACAATTTCAAATAAAGAGATCTACATTACTTTTCTTAGTAAATTTTCTGATTCCAAGATCAAATGAGATTAAAAATTAGTTTTTATGAAGTAGTAACTTGAAGATGCCTTAGGCTTACAAAATATTTTGCTATTTGTATATGAAATACTTAAATTCTATCACGTTATCTTATGCTTAATGAGTTTGCCTAAACATGTTTCCTGAAATGACAGTGCAGAATGGTACAAGTTTTATTTTTCTTTTTTTAAAACTTTTAAAAACTTTATTCATTTATTTATATTATGGCTGGTTCAGCCCACCCTGGGGGTGGGGCTGGTGCAGCATGTGGTTCCAGGGATCGAATCTCCGTCCCTGTGGTTGACTAAGCCTGCCTAAGCAGGTGTTTTAGACTGCTGAGCTATATCAGCGGCCTATAAATTCTGTTTTTCTACATGGCTATCAAATCAGTACTTTGGGCTTAGGGCCATTATAAACCAAGTGATTATCTCAAAGCTAAAAAATGAATGTTGCTAGTTTAAGTTGCTGGGAGAGTGAAATTGCCAATATTTTCGGTATATGAACTGCTACTTCATGCAAAATATAGATAACCTCACCTCCTCAACATAATGCTTTTGCAAAAAACGGAATTGAAATCTGTTGAATTATTTTCTAATCTTATAATTCCTTGTTAGAGAGTCCTCTTTGTTATTCAAAATGAACTAATTTAATTGGAAGTGTTTTCTTAATGCTTTCATGGTTGCAATATCAATCTTTCATCATGTAAGCTAATAACTTTCTATAAGAATTTTATGAATATAAAAGTGGAAGTGTGTATTTTATAATACATATAATTTACTAAAGATTTATTAATTTTCTAGTCTCTAAATAATTGCAACTAACCTGAAAAAGATATATTATTTTATTTTATAATGCTATGGTTTGTGTCTAGGTTCTCCCCTCCCTTTCCCAAAGCCTCATGCAGCCATGGGACAACTTCTTAGGATTGTGATTTTTTTTTTTTCCCAGCAGTATTGAGGATGGAACTCAGAACCTTGTACTTACCAGACAAGCACTTATTCTACTGACTTATCTCCCAAGCCCATAGAGCTTAGGATTAATTCTTGACCTAATGTTTCGATTGCAGGTGTGAGCACTCCACCCTGACCCTGGTGTGGATAATTTCCATTACAACCTAAGGAGAGCACTGAGTTTGGCTAGCTGCCAAAGCTGCTGCTACTTCCTTTTGCCCTTTGTTCTTCGTGTTGTTCTCTTCGTGTTGTTCTGTGTCATGTGCCACTCTTGCTTCGAGCTAGCTAAGTATAAACTAAAACTTTGACTAACCATGAGCTAAATAAAGCTTTCCTTCATTTTGAGTGTCAGATACTTGTCTCAGAAACAAACAAACAAAAAAGAATAACTGAGACAAAATTTTGTACCTGGAGTTGGGTTGTTGCTGTGACTGAAGTTGACCCTGTGAATTAGGAGCTTTGAGAGTGGCTTGTGGGAGGAGACAGGAAAGGATGGAGATGCTGCCTATAAGAGAAGCGTTGGAACAGCTTCAGCTATTCGGTATAGGAGATTCTGGTCAGGGCTCAGAATACCAGAAAGCTGATAGAAAGCCTGCCTAAGAAAGCCAGGCTGGAGAGATTTCTTCAGGGAAGAAGGACTGTGTTGGTTACTAGATTCCAGAGGATATATGGTAATGCTTGGCAAAAAGGTCATCTGCATTTTGTTTATGTCCAGAGACTTTTCCTAGGACTGAGATTTAGTACTGCAGACTGATTCATCTTACAGAAAATTTCAAAACAGTCAAGTATTGAAGTTGTGCCGTGGCCGTTGTTGGAGCTTTTAGTCATATATATGTGAAAAGTCAATAGCATAGCAGGATGATTTAAAATGTTGTAAGTGTAGCCAAAAACTTTTTAAAGGGCCAATAAAGCTATAAACTCCAAAAACAGAGCCAAAATGATCTCCATTGCCCAAAACAATTCACCCCCAAAATTAGAAGTATGGCCTGAGGGCAACACAAAGGCAGTAGGTTTCCACTCCTTGTAGTCTCAAAATTACAAAGGTAAAAGACTTTGCTTTAACAAAAAAAAACTCACTGCAGGCGTTAAGAAACTAGCATCTTAAGCAGAGTACAATAAACAAAGCCCTGGGAGAGTTGCAGTCTGTTACTTGGTGATTCCAGAAAGCTGGGATTCAAGGAGGCAGATAAGGTCTTATCCTGATGGCTCCTTGATTGTTGTCTCCTCCCTTGCTTGGGATGTTAATGGTTATCTCCTCCCCTCCTTGTAATCTTTTTATTTAACATTGGTGTGAGCCTAGCATTAGACAGTGAAGGTCAACAGAGATTATAGCCTTTCTTTACTAAAGTGATTATGCACATGTGCACATTCTATGGCCCTAAATAATAGTGAGATCCTTCTGGAGCTCTGGACTCCCTTGGAGAGAGACAAATCTCAGTGAGACCTCTGAAGCTGAATTCATGAGATCTCGTCGTTCCTTTTGGTGCAGGAAGAAAAAAACTGATGTGGAGTGGATGATATACAACAGGGAACCTCCAAATGATACAGTGAAAACCGATCCCTAACCTGAAAAGTATCTGGGACGAGTTCGTGGTCTCTAAAGCCGAAGAATGAATTTTAGGAACAAACAGAGGTTATGAGCAGAATAGATTTACTGAGGGAAAGAGAGCTCCTGTCCGAGGGAGGGACAGGAGGGGGTTCCCGAGTGGGTGTCCCCTAGAAGCTGTCTCTTCCAGGGACTTTTATAGAGAACACATGGAAACTATCTTAGATGGGTATGAGGTGGGACAAAGACTATGGCCATCTAATAAGATTATAAGCACCACTGCTCAGGTAAAATTGATTAACATCAGGATCCAATGGGAAGGCAAGTCACATAGCAAGCAGGCAAGAACACCACCTGGTGAGCTTGGGCTCCTGACTCTTTCCAGGCTCTTTTAAGGTGATAGATACTTATTTAGCATATCAGTCCCTTATGCCCACCCTTAAGGAAGTATGTAGTTGTTTCTATTTACTCTTGTCTTAAGATCTGGCCAAAGGTGGAGGAGCATCCATCTCCAGTTGGAAAGACTCTGTCTTCCATGTTATCTCTGAGGGGCTGGCCCTGTCCAACCACCCACAACATCTTTATCTCACTCAGCTGCCCACAACATTTTCGGCACCAACTCACAACATACAAGTCACAGAATGCCAAGTTCTAAGCTTGGCAACATCAGCTACACAAGGTTCAAACATGGCGTCAGCCTGAAAAATTTGTTCCTCAAAACCAGGTTGAGAGCGGTCAGAGATCCAGGCACCAGACCATTACAGCTAAAAAAATAATTATATATATATATATATATATATATATATATATATATATATATATATGGCTATTGCACTAGCTGACAACAGATATTGTCATCATCCACACGACACTGATTTTAGGTGCTCATAAAATGTAAGAGATCTGAGGTTAAAAAGGCTTCCACCTAGATTTCAAAAAAATAGGCCTGGGAGGCCAGGCAGTGAATCCCTGAGAGGAAAGTATACAAAGCTGTAAATAAAAAGCCTATTCAATAACACTCCCCAAAGTTTAAAACAGACAAAAACATAGATCATCCAAGAAAAACTACAAAGAGGGAGCAAAGAGACTAAAAAAGGCATGAGCGCTGGAACCAAGAGTGTCATGGAGGCAGAGCTGCACGGAGCTCACAATTGGCCACAGATTGCTTCAGATGTCCCACATAAAGCCATAAGACTTACTGTTGGCGCTTCTAGATTTCAGACTTGCTTTCATCCCAATGTTTAATATTCTCCTGCTGTATGGACCTTTTAAAATGATAATGTTTATCTTGTGCCATTAAATGTCAAATGTATTTAACTTTTCATTTACGCAGGGGCTTACAGCTAAGAGTTTGCTTTCAATCTTAAAAGAGACTTGAGACTTAGATATTTCAACAATGTTAAAACTACTAGGACTTTGACAGCTCTTAGAGATAGACTGAAATGTTTTACATAAAAGGATGTGCATGAGTCTTTGGGGGTCCTGGGGCAAAATGTTATGATTTGAGTGTTTGTGTTCCAGATCCTCATATAGTCATGGGGCTGCTTCTACAGTTTTTGACTGATTCTTGGTCCAGGGCTGGGCTTATAAATACTAGTGTCCTGGAGCAAATATTCTGCCTTATGATGTAAGGAGGGAAGAGAGGTTAGTGAGCTGCCTGAGCTGCTGCTTTCCTTTCATTCTTCATCTTTGCTGCCGCCATGAACTGCTGCTCTCCCTCATGTTCCACTCTGCCTTGGAACCAGCTGAATATAGACTAAAACCTTTACTGACTGTGAGCTAAGCAAACTTTTCATTCTTTAATTTTGAGTATTGAGTATTTTGTTCCAGCAATGAGAGATGAGTAACTGAGGCATGTATTGTTATATTTTTACTTTATTATTATTATTATTATTATTATTATTATTATTTTATGTTCAATGCGTAATAACTTTTAGTAACTTATGTGTGAATTTTCCAGACACATGTAAGCAATAGAGATTTCACCAGAGGCCCAAGTATTGCTTAGCCAATATCAACAGTCATCCATGTATGGATTTGCATACTCAGTGTCACCTCTCTTTTATATAGGAGAGGCTGCAAAGATACATTTTGAATAGTAAAATGTAAAAAAGACATCTAATAACGTAATCAAAATCACTTTTATGCTTTAGTGGAGTTAACTATAATTTATTGACTAGGACTAATGAACGAACAGGCAACATATTAATTTTACTAATAGAGTAAAAATAATTCCTTTTAATAGTCGTAGATGAGGATCCTAAGAAACTTGAGTTGCTTCATTATGTTTTTGTGTCTTATAAGTTTTTCAGTCTTTTCTCTTCCCACACCTTTGAGTACTTTGAATAGCTCAGATCAATTTTGAAAATTTGCCTGCACTTCCATCCACTTGATAGATCCCACATGGTACAATTTAGCTTGATCCTGCACCCCTGATTAATAATATATAGGCTACACATTGTTATCAAAGGTCCAAGGAAATGTAATTGCATTTTGTGGACAAATGAAAACTACTCAGTGATAAGACTTTTTACAATTTATATTTAAATTGCTGTTTTATTCTAAAATCATACACACTGAAATCATAACTTTGATTTTGAATCAAGTTCTATAATCTACTAAAATTTCAGAAAGAAATAGCTTGTAATAAATATATAGATGAGAAAAGATAATATTAATCCTACCTGTTATGATACAAAATCTTTTTAAACATAATCAGCTGTACTAAAACTCATGGTGTTTTCTTTTTTCTTTTTTTATCACTTTTAATAAGAAATTGCAATGTGACAGTTTCAAAACATGTTAGTAGAACATCCATAATAGTTGATACAATGCATGTTGTTGTCCTCGTTATAGCTATACAGGGCACAGAGTGCACACATGATAAATTCCCTAACGGTTATTGGTACAATAGATTTGTTCGTTTTGATCCAAGAGAAGATAGTTGTATACATAGTCAAATGTTCCATAATTGCAGTGTGCTACTGGCAAAAATAGCCATTTTAGAGGATATTGATTTGAGCCTTTTACAGCTCTGCATACTAAACTACCCTTAAGTTTTATGTGTCAGGTTTAAGCTTTTCTGCTGTGTGGTCAAGGGCAAGTTAAAGCAAGACCTGTATAACAAAACACGTATTTTTTGTAGGAAAAATGCCAAAGGATGGACAGGCTAAAATTTGGTACATGCTTATATTTCTAAATATCTGTGTAAAAATGTGTAACTGCTTTTATCACATTCCATAGAGTTTATTAAATATCAATGATTTATGGAAAACACCAATTCCAAGTTAAGTCTAAGATACTTAATATTCAGAAAAACAGTGACAGTAAGCTCAAGCACCTATGTTTTAGGGTAATAGTATCACTAAGTTTTTCTTCTGGAGGGCTAAGGATATAAGGTGACAGACCAAAAATTAGAGAAATAATAAAAGGGCTATAAGGATAGCCAATATTTTTGCCCTACCCCTTTAAGGTCAATGAGGACTCAGGACAGAAAAGATCCTGTGCTGTAATATCTTATAACTCAGTGGTTTCCCAAATTTTCTGTTCAAAGAGATTAAGAGACCACAGAGGAAATGGATTGAAGGTAAATAGTGTGCCCAAGGAGAGTCACCTGGAGAGAAAACATTCTCTTGAGCTTTCATAGAGAGCAAACTGGTCAAGCAATGGCCATGATTCATCCAGACACTGACACTGACAATTGTACAAAACACTGTACATGGTTCCAAAATAAATCCTGAGGGGATCTGACTGACCTTGAGAAGTCATGATGTTTTCTCTTACATCTTCTCTTCCATAATTGTTTTGTGACTAAACTAATAAATTGATTTATGTACTTAGGTTTATGTTTTAGCTTTAGGTTAAGAAAGTATTTTAATGAGCATTTAATTTTACTAGAATAGGTAATTTTTAAGTTGGAACTACGTCCCAAATATTTTTCTAAGCTTTTTATGTCTATTAATTGATCTAAAATTCACAATGAACCAGTGGGAACAGGACTAAGATTTTCTCTATCAGATCAGAAAGCTGAATTGTACTACAAAAGTGATGTAACTTTCATTATGAACATTAACTAGAAAGACTGAACCAGGATTCCATTAGTCAACATGTGCTCATATGTATTCTCATGCTCTACTTACTATTGCTTTTCCATAAAACTAGCTTCTTCTCAAATGTATATATAAAAAGTAGTAACATTTCTTCAAGGTAATTAATATACCACTCTATTTAAAAAGATCCCTTTTATGAAAGGGAAGCAAGAGACTGATAACTTTTTCAAAAGGCAAATATATTGAAAAACAATAAATTATCCATTCATTTATTAATTTATTCAATACACTTTTTTAGGATACATTTTTTTAAAATTATGGCATATTTATCAATCCACTCTCTGTAATCTGGTCCTTTTAAGGTTTTCTTTGTCTGTTTGTCTATGAGAAAAGCTCTTTTTCATAAATGAGTAATAACTGTTCAAATCTGAAATTTTAGAATCCTTTGAGATAAGAGCAGACAAAAAGAATAATTATTATTTATACTTTTCCTGATTTTTTGTTTACACCCAGACAAAAGTTTCAAATATATTAATTTCTATGATATTATCAGAATTAATATGAAACACTCTTTTCTTTTGTATTTCATGATATATTAATCATATCTAATTTTAAGATATTGCTTTGAGATAAAATATTCCTCTTTAAACTTTAAACTTTATTTAACCTTTAATCTTTAACTTTTCTTTATTTCAGTATGGTTCATTTTTGTAGATATCTTTATTTCAAGAAACTATTTGGTGATTTTTTTTCGAGTACTGAGGATTGAACCCAGGACCTTGTGCTTGCCAGGCAAGTGCTTATTCTATTGCACTCTCTTCAGCCCTCTGCTGACATAGAGGAGCAGACTAAACACCTGCTTAGGCAAGTGGAGAACCCTGGGTTCAATCCCCAGCACCACATGCGTTGTCCTGGGAACGCTGAGTCAGTGATAGACTCCAAGCATAGTGGCACATGCCTGTAATCCCAGTCCTGGGGAGGCTAAAAACAGGAGAATCACCAAGGTTCTGAGCTCTATAGTGGGACCCTGTACCATATACATTAAACAAACAAACAAAAATCTATGACATAGTAGAGATTTAAAGTGCAATTTGAAAAAATGCAAGCAGCACACTTTTCAGCATAACATAATATATGTCAAATGAGGCAAAAATGCCATGAAATGAAACTGCACATATAAAGTCATGAATAAATTGTTCAAATTAATAAAGCTTAAAAATGTACAGAAATATCATTTCTACTAACTCTAATCCAATAAGCTGGAGCCATAGTGTGCTTTCTTAATGGAAGGTCATAATTAGCAAAATCACAAAACACTGCAAAAATGTATTTCATTACTTGAGAACATGAAGAGAATGAAAATAGTATCTTGATGTGAGAGATGAAGTATTGCATAAATGTCAAAATAAGACAAACTATAATATTGTGATCTTAAAAGCAGAGAGAAAAGAAATTAGCACAGTTAAAAAGGAAGATGGGAGGGTAAGCAAAGAGGGAGAGCGAGAGGTAGGGAGGGAGGGAGGGAGAGAGAGGGAAGGAGAGACAGAGGGAGAGAAGGAGAGAGAAATGGAAGGAGAGAAGGAGGGAGAGAGAAAGACGGAGGGAGGGAGAGCAAGACATACATTAGTAGAATCTTAAGACAAGGATATAGGTTGTTAAAAATCAAATGCATAGGAATATCAAGTTTTGCCTAAAATCAGTTTGCAAGCAATTTTGAAAGATTGTGTACAAAGAAGTAAATAGAAGTTTTGCAAATAATGCTAAACTGTATATTACACTCATTACTTTAATTTCAAATATATGAAAGTGTGGGCAAAGTATGACTTAGTTTATTTACAGAAAACTTTCATAGTGCACACCTGTAATCCCAGTACTCGGCAGGCTGAGGCAGGTGGATCAGTGTGAGTTCAAGACCAGCCTGGGCTACAAAAGTGAGCTCAAGGCCAGCCTGAACTGCATAGCGAGACCTTGTCTCAAAAAGACAAAAAAAAAAAAAGAAAGAAAAAGAAAACTTTCATAAACACCTTAAATTTGTGCGTACATTAATTTCTAATTATCTGCCTAGCTTCATTTTAAATCACATTTAAAGAAAGTGAGGGCAGAGGGGTTATTCCATAAATCTGCAAGTGTCTGTGAATTTGAAATACCTAATTCCTTAAAAATTCACATCTGTGTTCAATATATTTAACATAAAATAAAATGCATAAATTATGGATATGCTATTACATCTGGGAAGAGTATTAAGACTGTGTACAACCTGCATGCACATCCAGACTGATGGTACATGACAAGCTGCTAAAGTAAAATACTACTAAATGAAGGAGATAATAGGGTGAATTACTGTAGAGAGTAATGTATTACACGGGTAAATGATATGCTCACAACAATATTTGTTGTTTTCTGTTTGATTAATAATTACCATCAGTGACTTACTTTTAGCCCACATATTAAGGACTTTTTTCTATTTTTAAGTCTCTTTTTGAATTGGCATCCTTGTTCATGTAATTCCAAAGTATTCAATTACTTGTTTATTCCTGCAATGAGTTATTCAAAACTCACTGTCCATACAAACAAATATTGTACTGACTAGAAACAGGTTTTCCTCCCAAATTCATGTGCACCATGGATATCAGATTTGACTTAATGAGGAAGTAAGGTCTGTGCCTAGTGGATTTAGGTTCTAATCTGAATATGGCTGCCTTTATCTGAAGAGGAGATGGCGGAGGCAAAACGTGGAGGGTAGAAGCCCACGTGAAATGGCAGACAGAAACTGAGGTGATGAGGCCACACATCAAGAAACGTGATTTTTTCTGGACCACTACTAATAGGAAGAGGCACGAAAACCATTTTGCCTAGAGTATGTAGAGGCAGCTTCACTCTGCCAACAACTCGTTATCCGAGTTTCAACCTTGAGGACACTAAGAGAACAAGTGTCCCTGGTTTTATGTTACCTATTTGTGATCATTTGCTGCACCACACCTAAAGATGCCAACAGAGACATGCACACAGCTTTGAATAAATGCTAGTTTGTTCTAGTCGGTGTGGATATATAAAGAAGTGTGAGTCTCAAACGATGTCAATCGAAAGCTGAGCAAAACATAGAACCTGGGATGCACTTTTGGAATCTCAAATCTCTGGGACAATCATCATCCTATTTGAGCCCCTAGCCCACTTCTCTGAGTGCTCTGCATTTGCAAATATCACCCACAACCTTTTCCCGAGGCATTTCTCTAGCTATACACTGGGGTCACTCAGTCAGGGTGGAAATGGCTAAGTAAAGATGTTCAATTCCAGGGGTGGAGGGCTTGCTCAAGGTTACTGTACTCCCTGTTGTTTGCTTAAGAGGGGTGGATGCTTGGCCTTTGATCTCTCTGCTGGAGTGAGAACCTCACATGGAAAGCATCTCTTCAGACCCCACACAGAACCCTATATAAACTAAAAACAAAAGGGAGTTGACACAAATGCATTCATGCTTACACTGCTTGCTCTACCGTGACTAATGAAGTTCTTTGCCTCTGAGTTAGGAGTTCTGTCTTAGAAAACTTCATAAAACTGCTTAAATCCTTCCCTTTTATTATTGAATAAACTGGATTGGAGTTTTGAAATTATTCTCATTTCTTTTATATTTGTAAAGTAAGAATCCATTTAAAATAACATTCTATGTAGTAGAATACTACATAAGAATATTCTTATGTCCCTAATTGAACCTAAGCTGTTGGGATCAGAAGAAAATAATATATATTTTCATTCTTAGAGCACAGAAAAGTTGACATCACATAGAAGCGGCTTATTAAATATTTGATAATGAAAATGAAATGGTTTTATGTAAGGACATTCAAACAAATAATTCCAACTTAAATGGTTTAAATCTACTTTAGGATAATATATTTATACCATGTACAAATGTAATTAAGGCACAGTTTTGAAATGTAAAGATTATATGCAACCCTGTGGGTAGACAAATTAAATTGACACCATTTCAAAATATATCAAAGGAGGGAAAAAAGGACAAAATCGTCGTGGAATAAGAAAGAGGAGGTAGGAGGAGTAGCTACGTGCAATGAGTGTACATTTCTGTAAACTCACTGTGGCTCCAACGAGAGCCAAAAATAGTGCTTATATTTAACTATAATCTTTACAGGTGCGCAAATCAAATTCTTGACCGTCATGAGAAAATATATTCCATGGAGTGTTGTGAAGGTGACTAAGAAAATTAATTAGATCAGCACTCACAGTGTATCATGAGTCAGACAATCATGGAAATTAGAGCAGGATAGGACCTTGGAGATCACCTTGTTCAACACTTTCATTTGGCAGACGAGGAAATTGAAACCAGATTGGCAAGAATAATTTCCCAAGGTCGCACAGATAATTAGAAATAGAACAAGGGCTCAAGCAGAAGTATTCAAAATCCAACAAGGGTGCATTTAACTGAGTAAAGGTCATGCTATTCCAAGTTATTGAATGATACAACAGAATAAAGGGCTCCATCACTAAACATATGCTAAAGATGTAAAAGTGATCATATTCATAGGTATGGATCTATAAAATTTATACATAAATAATATTTAAAGTGAAATGCAGACATATGCAACATGTTTTATTTTTTATTACACTCATGGAAAATATATCTTTCTTCTTTAAAATGATGTTGTATGTTTCATTTCAACTATTATTAACATAAAGTTTATGTTGATAATGATAGTGAAGCCGAGCCCACTATTGAAAATACAGAACTAATTTTCTGCATAGCTCATTTCATTATACATTAAAGAATCTTCTACGTTTCCAGAAATTAATCTAACACTTGAAATTTAAAATCAGAAAGGGATGCTATAGCAGAGACTAAAATTTGTTTTTTACTATTCATCTTCTCTTTTGATTCAGTAACACACTTTTATGCAGGCACATGGTCTGTGAGCTAAAGTCAGAATTCTGAAACACTTTAGCATTTAAAGTGACCCAAGAACAGGTTCTGGTCTCTGAACTGTAATTGGAGTGACGCACCCCACTCTGACATGCATAAAGAAGTGTATGATGCTCCTTTCTTTCCCTCCATTTCTTTTTCCCTCCTGTTGGAATGGCATCCTGCAGTGCTAGCTGAAATACTTGCCTTCTTCCTTAGTACTAATTAATGCAAGAAAGATGACAGAGCAACAGCTATAAGGGTCCAGGGTATCCAAAACACTGAGCCACTACACCAGCAAGAAAGGCATACTGAGTTATCTACCTGAGAAAGAAACTACTAGCGTGTTGTACAAACCATAATCTGAGTATTTTTCTTCATGGAAGATTAACATGTACTCTAACTAATACAGGTGGCATCATTCTGACTGAGAAACGGAACCAGATATATTGCTAGAGGACTGCATGAGCAAATTAGAAACAGCTGACTTCAACAGTGAGCACTGGTGTTCTGCAGGATGACAGCGACCATGCAATGTAGGAGAAAGGTGACAACGTGCTTATGTATTTAATGACTCATTTGGCATACTCAGACTTTGAAAAAAATACTGTTGTTACATGTATTTGTATATTTTTCATGTGTACAGCATCATTTCATAAAATAACCTGCCAATTTAGAGGATTTAACTTCACAGCTCCATGTTCAACCCATTTTACTCTTTTTCTTTTTTTCCTCTGTGCTCTTCTAGTTATCTCATAAGGATATGCCTTTAATAAACTTCTGTTTTCCCCTGCTACTATAACTCTTACATACCAATTTCTTTCTATTGATAAAGTACACCACACAATTAATTTTTAAAATTATCTGTTCATAAATGATACTCGTTGTCTTTGCCCTTTCTCTTTGGTCTTCTCAGAGCTGCCTGACAAGTTCCTATTCATTCAATATATTTTTATTCAAATTTTACACTTTCATAGGTTTCTGTATGCAAAATGCCACTCTCCTTCTCAATCATTATCATAGTAACTAATTTGATTCTTTCATAATTTTAACATCACATGAATTTTTTAGGCATTTATTTGTAATTATTTTTCCAATCTTATGATTCTTCAAAATCAATCATGGATATAGTTTCTGTTTTCAAGACATTTATAGGAAAGTGGAGGAAGCAATCATTTAACAAATGATTAGTTATGTAATCATTAAAATTATAATGCAGCTCTTAAAAATTAAGTAATAACTTGATCACTCAATGTATTCATTTATCCCTTGAATATATGAATCACAAGGTTACTGATTTTAAGCACTGCACAGTATGTAATTAAACAAAAATGTTGGTAAATTAGTAAATTGTAGTAATGGGGTTTTATGATAACATAGGCAGTAATATCCATTTTTATTTTTCAGCTAAAATGTTAATAATGCATTGCATACTTCCATTTTTGTTCTGAAAATTAAGTAAAGATAATTAATGAAAATACATATGTGGTCAATAAGGTCGTTCTAGAACTTTGGAATACTTGAAACTTACAAATTTTTATTTACATAAACTGTAAGATATTGAGCCACTTAAAAAACATTTTAACAAAAGATTAAACATTTTCCAAGGCCAGTTCTGTCAGCATGTACTTATATTTCATCTTATATTTCTGTTATGCAATTCTGAATGCAAAAGTTTCCAAAATGGCATAATTTTCCTGTATTCATTTTTTGATTTGATAATTAGGTACCATAGCTTAGGCAAGATAACGTAGAAAAGTAAGAATTGCAGTGGTCAAAATAAATTATTTATCAGTTACATCACAATGAAAGCAATGCATGCTACTTGCCTGTCATTTGTCAGGCAAATGTAAGTCCTCTGTTTCTTGCCTAAGGTTTATTTTTATAATAATTAATACATTGCATATTGTTGTCTTTGTCACAGTTGTTCAGAGTATGATACAGACATGATTTCTTGTCTAAACATCCTTAGTACAAATCTTTTTTTAATTCTATGAAGAGAAATTAGCTGTGCAAAAGGCTCAAATCAGCAACTTCCGATAATGCCAGATGAACTGACAATCCACTACTGGTATGTACTATTGCCTAAAGTTTATTTATTTGTTTTTATTTTTATTACTTTTAATAAGAAATAACAATGAGATAGTTTCAAACACGTTAGTTGTACATCCCCAATAATTAATACAATGCATATGGTTGTCCTTGTTGAAGTTATTCAGAGTACAGGATGCAGACATGATAATTTTTCTAATCATTATTGGTATAAAAACTTCTGCTCATTGAACTAAGAGAAAGTAGTTCTATATATAGTCCAATATTACACAATTGTAGTGGGTTACTGGCAGAGCTGGCAATCTCAGAAGCTGTTGGTATGAGCCTTTTGCAGCTCAGAATACTAATCTAGCTTTATGTTGTATGCCTTGTAGTTAAACTTTTCTACTGGGTGGTAAAGTCAAGTTAAAGCAAAACATGTATAACAAAACTTCTGTATCTCCCAAGGTCAGTCATATCCCCTTAGGATTTACCTTGAAACCATATACAGATTCAGTATATAAGAGAACCTGTGCTGTCACATCCTATAACTCAGTGATGTCCTAAATTTTCTGTTCAGGGAGATTACGGGGCCACAGAGCAAGGGACTGAGTATGCATGGTGTGCCTAAGGAGAGTCACCTAAAGAGAAATCACTCTCTCAGGCTGTCACACAGAGCACACTGACCAAGCAATGGCCGTGACTTATCCAGACAGCTGACACTGCATAAGGTTTAAAAGAAGAATTCAGTGGCATGGATCCCCATCACCTTGGATAGGACAGCAAGTCAACTCCTCCCAACTCCTGCAAACCTCTTTTGTAAGGAACAATGAGTGAGAAACAGACAATCATTAAGCTGCATCCCTGAAAACAGAGGATGTGTGTTACAACAGCGTAATTTATGTATCATTGCAACCAGAAGTTTCTAAACCTCTAGTTTTAGTGTGAAAATACCTAATGGAGATCTCTGAGTCCCCAGTTCTTTGGGACAGAAGTGGCATGCCTCACACTGTTCTCGAGTCATTGATCACAGCTAGCCTCATGGACCTCCCTATCTATGAAGCAGAACTCACAGAGGGATGCTCAGTAACCAATAAATATTATCAGTACACCTGTGAAATTCTTGAATTACTAAATATTGTTTTAAATAAACGGAGACACTTAAAGTAGAATACTGCATAGTTCTGATAATGAATTGAGTATAGCAATACAGTTATGGAGAGATATCTATAGAAATAAATATAATAATTTGGAAATCTACAGAAAGTACTTAGCTAATTGCCTAAATTTCAAATGATTTGAAATTACATTTTTATAAAAGTTGACTTCATTTATTTTGTAGACTTTTATAAATTATGATGTGTCATATAACGGATAAATCAGTTTGGTCTGACCTAAACTACCCTGAAAATTATTTTCATCATTCTGAGATAATGCAAGCTGGCTCTGAACTCGCACTGTAGCTCAGATGGGCTGAAGCTTATTGATAAACTGATTCTACTATTCTGAATGGACTAAAGAATTCCAGTTTCTCTAGTGATTTTACCAAACTTAAATGTTATCTGGGTCAATTCCATTTCTCAGAAGAGAAATTGTTCTATTATTTATTTATTTGTTTGTTTGTTTGCTTGTTTATTTATTTATTTATTTTTCTATATTTCAGACAGAGTCTACAGGGCCTCACTGCAGAGATCAGACTCATAGTGATTCTCCTGTTTACAGCCTCGCAAGAGCTGGGATTACAAGCCCATGTCACCACCCTCAATCTCAATCACCCTCGCAGCCTGGCACACCAGAGATCAAACCCTGGCCATCACCCCCAGCTTAAGTATTTTAGTCTACTGAGCTATCAGACTGGCCTGAGAAATCTTTCTGATATCTGATTGAAAGGCGTTATGATACAACTCCACACATAATACATTTTTTCTAACAAAACACATTCCCTGAGCTAACTCCTGTTAGATATTTGCCAAGGTTTTGCAGATCATGAAATGAAAACTGGATTGCCTTGGCCTAGGCCTGAAGGAATGCAGAGAATCAGGTGAAGGACTAAACAATGCAAACAACTTTATGAAATACATGACAGAAATATTGGACAAAGTATGCTTTAAATATAGCTTGTGCTTGGAAAATTCTTCCTGAGTCTATTTATTTATGAAGGTTTGACATTTATTAGATCAAAGGAAACTGTTATGCCAATACTGATTCTACCATAGAAAATATAAATTGCCAAATAATTTTAAAATCTGTTTTGCTGTGTATGATTACTGTTTCTTCAGAATAAACCATTCAAAGTTCTTATTTGATTGTGTAAGTCTACCTTGTTTACACTGAGTGATTGAAATATAATTTAGGATATGATTTTATTTTTATGTATGTATGTATATATATATATATTTATATATATATATATATCTGAATTTCTGTCAAATCATAAATAAATCAGGTTCTGTTTTATTTGATAAAATCATTTACACAAAGCAACTCTATTACTGTCATCTAAGAAAAGATAAAGAATTTATTCTGTTCTTTCTTCCTGAATTTCCTATATAGAACATTACACTAAAATTTCTCCAGCTCAGCCAAACATTAAAAACAGAAAAGAAGTGCCTTCTCTTTTCAAAGTGAAATGATAGTAATTTTATTGTCTGCTAGCTGAAGAGTGCATAGAGAGACATATTTTTGGTCATCTACATGCAAATAAGCATTATACCATAATTTTAGTTTTTAGTACTATATTATTTACCAGTTCTGGGTATACATGTAATTCATGCAGTAGGTAATTACAGCATTATGTTCTTTAAAATACTATTAAAAAAAAAGAACAGGTGCAATTTCTGAACATCAAGGACAATAAACCAATCTGTGCTTGGAGCAGCATGTCTCATGCGAAGAGTGAGAAAGCTACTGATGTGATGGAGACTTTTAAACTGTCAATGATGTTAGCAAACAAAAGCTTCCTTTCAGCTCTTTATGTAGCAGTTGTTCTTATTCCTGTATCAATTACACTCAAAAAACCAAAACAACATATATAGAAATGATTATTCAATTCTATATCTCAGAGTGAATAACAAATATAATGCCACACTCACAGACTGTATCTACAATAAAGACAAAAGCAAAGAAAATAATGAAGACAAGACTGTCTTAATTTTAAAACATTATAATGAACTGAAATTCATTCTTTTGAAGAGTCCTTAAATATTTAGTTCACTTCTTTCCTTTCTTTTTTCCTTTCATCTTTTTCTTTCTTCCTTCCTTCCTTCCTTCCTTCCTTCCTTCCTTCCTTTCTTTCTTTCTTTCTTTCTTTCTTTCTTTCTTTCTTTCTTTCTTTCTTTCTTTCTTTCTTTCTTTCCTTTTTGTGTTACCAGGGATCAAACTCAGGACCTTGCATTTGGTGTGCAGGTGTTTATGTCATTGAGTTATCTCCCATCCCCAAGTCCTTAAATACTAATAGATTCATCCCAAAATCATCACTGAGTTTTGAATTTCTGAGTAATCAAAACAAACTTTTCCACTGAGGCAGTAAGAAAGAACTATGAAGGAAAGCATTTTTGGAAACATAGATATAAATTTTGCCTTTGTCATGAAGAATTCTGTGTAACTGTAGAACTGACAAATCTTTGAAAGCTTTGATTGAATGTGTAAGTTTTTCTGTCATATTTAAAAGCAAATGAAAACCTTACATCTTATTTAATCCTTTCTCATCACATTTGTTCTGGCTCCATATTGCTCTTTTGACCTTTAGAACTGAAACGCATTTTTCGTGCTGTGGATTGTTTTCCTTAATTTAAATCTTTCATCAAAACCTTTGCTACTTCCTTTTGTAAGACAATTAATTACATGTCGTCCCCTTAAAGTTTTTACACAATTGCATTAACTGTTATCTCAAAAGAAGAATGGGGCTAATTGCAAAATTGTTACAATATAGCAAGGATAGCCCTGATGCCTACCACTCAGCACACTTCTCTCCAACCTATTGCCTGTAGCACACTTCCTACCATACACCATTTTTAAAATGAATTATCTAAGTTAATTTTCTGATCGGCTCTGAGTTGCCATGACATTTGGAGGAAATGACGACAGAGCCAGGGATTTATACCTCAGCCAGCTGTGTAACTAGGTATGGTGTTTCACTAATTCTTGATGATAAAGTATGTAGGACAGGGATGGTAGCTGTTTGGATTCCTTAAAAAATTAGAGGCACTGATCAAAGATGTAAGTCTCATTAAGTCAGCATTCCTGAATGCTGAGGAGAAGGACAGGCACAAAAGAAAGCAGTGCATTAACTATTGTTATCATTCCATTAGTTTTATGTGAAATTTTAGTTTATTTTCTAAAGAATAAAATGAGGCCTGGGGAGATATCTCAGGGGTACAAGTGCCGGCCTGATAAGTGCAAGGTCCTGAGTTCAGTCCTGGTCCTTCAAAATAAATAAATAAATAAATAAATAAATAAATAAATAATAAAAAAGCAAAATGATGAGAACAAAATCAAGGGAAGTTAAGTTATCCACTATCTAAAGATACCCAGTAGCAGAAGAAAAGTTGTCTGAAAACAAAATCTTGTTATTAAAAGAGGAATGAAAAATGTTTCCTTGAAGTGAAGGAAATGGAGGCTATTAAGATCAGCTACATTGGAGGGTCATAAAGGCATTATTTTCAAATTACTTGAGTGTGTACAATTTCATGTAAAACTGAGGTAATAATCATGATAGCAACACAATAGCATACTTTGCATTTTACTGCTGCTTCTACTCTAACTTGGTAAATAGTACCTGTCAGTCTGTAAACACTTGCTAAGAGCCCACAGCTTTGTAGTATCTTCTGAGCCCTACATCTTCATATATACACTCATCTATACCTGTCCCTTCTAGTCTCTAACTGTATTTCCTACGCATGCCCTTCTTCTGTGAAGTGCTGTGACATCAGTTGCACAGGTGTCACTTTCCTCTAATTCTAACCTCTCTTATCTACCTTTTCCTCAATCACTAAAAGAAAATGTTTCATGAGCTAGCTGATTAATACTACTTCTCTGTTCCAGTAATCATTAATTCTATATCACAGGCTGGTTAAGCATCCCATGAATGTGTCCTTCTCTACGTATGTGTATTGCTTCTACTCTCTTCTTCAATTAATAATATCTGCTGCATATTTATAACTAACCTTAAGAAACAGATATAGTAATTGGTGAAATATTGCATTATTTGAATGTTAAGACAGCAAATACACTTTGCTGAATACAAGTTCCTACAATATTCGAACTGCTATCAAGTTTGAGAAGGTCCCTTAAAGATTTGTGCTAATATTTATACAAGATATCAAGTCTGCATCTTGTACTTTGAACAACTATTCAGAGGTGACAGAGGCAGCCAATCAAACAGGGCAGCAGAGAACAACAGCTCTAGTCTGTCTCTCTGTCTCTCTTTATATTCCTATCAGGCTCTCTGCCTTAGGATATCTACCCTAGACTACACCCATAGTGCCAGCCCTACTCAGACCAATAATCCTATGAGTACTAGAACACATAATCCCAGTGACTCATGAGTCAAGTCTCAATCTATAGAAGTCCCCGCCCAATGACTACATGACGCTTTGTGGGGACAACTAGACATAAACCATAACAAACTGTGAGCTAAATAAACTTTTCTTTCCCTAATTTTGAGTTTTGGGTATTTGTCCCAGCAATGAGAGAAGAGTAACTGAGATAGAACTCAATGACTGTCTCATTGCTATTTATTTATTATTGAAATTAATAAAATTTACAAAAAGAGTTTGTGATGATTCGTGTGGGAGTGTTATAAAATTTTACCCATAGGATAGCATTATAGTGTGAGACAGTTTATTACACAGTAATTACACAATAGTGAAGTAATTGTATCAAAAATGTTTGCTAAGAACGTAGTCTGTCACTTTAAAAATAACATGTGCTGTTACTTACTGGCCTCACTTCTGAGCAAATGTCATAAATAATTCCCACAATCTGAAAGCAGAAATCTGAGCAGCATGTTCCCTGTGGCAGAGTAGGTAGTGGTGAAGTTTTAAGATAGATTTTGGGCATATCAGCTAGGCAGATTTGATAAAAGTAGTAGACTACAGAGTATACTTCAAAAATTAAGTCAGATAACAATAGATATAAAGATTCATCTTCAAAATATATTTGATAGAGATTCAAAAATGCAAGCAAATCAATACAACCAATGGATAATTGTGTATTTTATATACACAATTTAAAATGATATGACCAAATTATAAAGAAATGTTTATGAGTCTTATTAAATTGAAAACTTAAACCAACCTGTGCAGAGATGTATGTAGAATAGAAAATAGAATAAATATAAAGAGTGGAAAATGCATATATATGCTATACATGATGTGCATTTATATTCTATTTATTATTGTATTTAAAATAAGACAGTGTTTTCGCATACAAACAAAATGATAACAAGGAAGCTATGTGTCTGTTCAACCCAAAGGTTTGTACGCTAATTGCATAAGACCAAATTGGACCAACAAAATGAAACAAAAAGATACTACTATTTTGCTTGTATTTTAGGAATTAGTAATTCATTCATAAAAAAGATTCATGTCTTTTTTTCCCTCAGTGTATAAATGAAGCAATACATAAACAGGAAAACATTATGTAAAGTTAAGGATTATGAAGCTAACAAGTGTGTAACATGTTACAGAAATGCGTGTAGACTATCTTGGGGAAGACCTTGAGAAAGCCTCTAGGTAGATATATTATTTGAGATATAAGCCAAAGAATTAGAGCTGGCTATTTGTTGAAGTTAAACAAAGTATGTGTATCTCAGGTGAAGTGCAAGGACCTTCATAGTATGTGAAACGAATAACAAAGTCAATGTGGCTGTACCACCCTGAGTTACTGAAATGAAATTAAATAGCTACATGTTACATGTAGGGAACATGCTTGAGTTGTGGACTTAGTGATAAAGGAAGAAGAGAAGAAGTTTATAGATTAAATTTACAGCTTATTGAGGTGCAGGGT
Organism: Myocastor coypus; assembly: GCA_004027025.1. Taxonomy (NCBI): domain Eukaryota; kingdom Metazoa; phylum Chordata; class Mammalia; order Rodentia; family Myocastoridae; genus Myocastor; species Myocastor coypus. The sequence continues at coordinate 44,058 of PVJA010002394.1, read as the reverse complement.
ATGAATAAACATTGGCAGGCGGTTTGGAGTAGACTAAGGTAGCTGTGTAACTCTAGCTTTAGCAGAATCTGATGGTTCAGAGCAGAAGGGTGAAACATTTGTTGAAGGCTCCAAAAATGTATAAAGGTTACATAAATCAAATGGGTTAGAGGGGTGACTTTAATTTTACTCCAGAGAAAATGGGAACAAATTGAAATATATGATCTCATTTGTATGTTTCATGGTCCATAGAGGTTGTAGTCATCATGCCAATTATGATACACTTGCACTTAATAAGTAGTACTTATTAAGTAATACTATTTATAAAGGATGCTGTTTGATATTATAGTCCCTGGCTGAGCAAAGCACCAGTGGCATCAAAGCATGAGTTTGAGAAAAAACACATTATAAATTGTAAATAAACACATAAATATATCATAAATAATTGACTCTCCTTCTTTATATTCATCATGTCATTTGAATATAAATCTTTTCAATATATATGAAAGACAAAATGTAAGATAATAAAAGTCATGATGTTTTTCATAACTTTACATATGGTACTTTAGCACCTAACTCTTCTTGTGAAAAAAATGATCTTCTTATAAACTGTAATTAAAATAAGTCTAGAGAAAATAAAATGAAGGCTTCTATGTTTCTATGTTTAGCAGACTTCTAGTCATTCCATAGCACTGAGGAACATAATTTTCAACAGTTTTGCTTTTCATTTATATTTAATTTTTCATTGATTTATGCATTTGGTACAGGGTCTCACCATGCAGTTCGAATTCATTCTGAATCTCCTGCCTCAGACTCCCCAGCCCTGGGATTGCAAGAGTGCACCATATGCCCAATTTAGGTGGTCAGCAAGGTGTCTGAGATTTCAGGACCTACAGGGCATGCAATACTGGGGATTGAACCTGGGTCTCTGAGTTTGCCAGGCAGGTACTTGGTCAGCCGAGCTATCTCCTCAGCCACTCTTAAACATTTTATGATTAAAAATATTCCAAGACATATTCTAACACAGGGAAATCATGCTACGGAAGTACTTTTATCTAAAATATCCATATATTTACATTGGGATCATTTTTTCATTTTGATTTACCTTTTTTAAAGCACAAAGTTATACAATATATTTGACTTCTAGAATTTCTTTCAAAATTGACTTAGCATCTAGAGGCCTAACAAGCATCTCACAAACTTTTGTTAACAGAGACATCATCTTCTTAGATCAATATATCCAGCTGGTAAGATTAGTTTTCTCCGTTCTTGTCATATCAATTGCTTTTTGGTATCTTCGTTAACAATTTACGAGATTTTATAATAATACATTTCTGCATTATTTATTAAACCTCTTCCTTTATTTCCTTCTGTGAGGATTATTTTGATCAAAATACCTCAGTTTGTAAAATAATGCCTCTATGTTACATTAGCTAAAATGCGAATTAACAGAACCTAACATAAGATTTTAATATATTTATATTTTATATTCTAATTCATTTTCTTTATATCTACATACATCTTTGCATATTCCACATGAGTCATGAAATATAAAGAAATAATTATTGTCGACTCAATTTCAAAAGCACCTGCAGGAAGTAAATTTAAACCTAGAAGAACTGTAAGTTTAAAACTAGAAGTTTAAAAACTATAAGTTTATAACTGGAGATGTAAGTTTAAAGCTAGAAAAGCTGTAAAAAATGTGTGTCTAAGGTAATCATTTTGCAAAAATGTATGCATGCTATATGGAAGACATTTGTCAAGTGCTTGAAATAAAAACCTTAACTAGGGTTGGGGAGAAAGCTCAGCAGTCTAAGAGCCTGCCTGGCACAATTCCTGGCCTGGGAACCCTAGGCATGCCGTGCCAGTCACTGAAGCCAGGCCTGGTAGTACAAACTTGTAACCCCAGAATAGGGCAGGCCGAGACTGGAAGGATCACTAGGAGTCCAAAATGCCTAGGGAGACTCTCTACAAAATACATAAATAAATAAATTTTTTTGAAATAATTTAATAAAATAACTAATGTTTCTTTCAAATTTTTAAGGGAAGGGTCTACAGGATATTGAGGTCTCACTGCTAGATCGGACTCCTATTAATCCTCCTGTTCACAGCCTCCCAAGAGCTGGCATTACAGACTCGTACCACCACGTCCAGTCTCCATTATAATCTCAGCATGCCACTGGGGCGGGGCTGGCATGGCAGGCCCCTGGGATTGAAAACTCTGCCCCTGAGCCTGCCTGCAGGTGCTTTAATTCGCTGAGCTATTTGGCCAGTCCTGTCCTCCAATTAGTTAAACAAACATTGATAGGTAAAGCCAAACATTTATATATATTAAAACTCTTACAAAGTAGATTTATTATATTATTCATTGAAATTCTCAAAGTAGCTAGGTGAATTGGTATGACTTTTCCTAAAATGAAAGTTAGAAAATGAGATGTAATTATATGTTCATACCCAGTCATACAATGATTTATAAAAAGTATAATTTGAAGCTTCCTGGCTGAAAAGCAAAAGGTTTTTGTTGTTGTTGTTTATTTGTTTGTTTTGTTTTGGCAATTTCCACCTTCCACTCATGAAAGTTCAGGGAAAAGATTATTGAAAGTTTAAAGGATCAGAGGAATTTGATTTATTCCTATTAAGTTATAAGGAACTACATATGAAAGGATAGCATATGAGGATGTCACACAATCAGGTTAGTATTTTTTAAGAATTTTTGTTTTATTTTTTTTTCTTGTTTCAGAACCTTTATTTGTTTATTCACTCATTTTTATGGCTGGCTCAGCCCTCCCCGAGGGCAGGGCTGGCACAGCATGTGATGCCGGGGATCCAACCTCGGTCCCTGAAGCCGCCCAAGCTTTCCCAAGCAGGCGCTTTAGACCACTGAGCCATCCCTCCGGGCCCCAATCAGGTTAGTATTTTTGAAAACAAATTACTCTGACAGCTATGTGAAGGGGAAGTACATGTGACCTGAGACATATGTCACAATTAGATACATGAGCCTTTCCTCCTCTTTGAGAGTTCAAAGCATAAAACTGGAAGAAATGAAGGAATGAAAGAGTAAAGAGGGAAAGAGAGAAATGGGGGATGAGGAGAGTGAGAGGCTGAATACAGTCACAAGGTGAAGAAAATACTGCAAGAATTTTCTGGAGTGGAGTGGGATTACGGGTGTGGCAGCATAGAGGTTGGGAGAATTTTAGAAAGCTACAAAAGGAACTTTGAACGTAATTATTTTCTGAATGGCAAGAAATGATGGTCCATTTGATCTGGTAATTTTCTGGCCAGTATTCTAAGACTGATGGAAGATGTTAACAATGGAGAGTGAAAGCCCTGTGACAGTATCTGGAAGATTAGATGATCAATTGGTATAGATGTGGGAATTACCCTAAAATTCAAGTTACAAATGAACATTTGTTACATTTATTATGTACTATATACTATGCAGTGTATATTCACTGTGTCCCAAAACCACCATCATGTTCTTACTATTTTTTCCTTTACAAATAAGGAAACCTGGCCTTACAGAATTTAAGGAATATTTTTCATTTTGTGAATCATAGAATCTCAACAATGTCAAGCAGATTTCTTCATTGATGTTGAAAATCTTTCTCCTAGTGCAGGCTGCTAAATGCATTACACATATTTGAGGTGAAGCAGCAACTTCATAAAAAGAAAAAGAAAACCACTGAATTATGTAATCCCACATTTACCAATCACCTTCTAAGTGTGAAAGAAAGAAATAAAAGGATGCAGATGTGATGTGGAACAGCATCTGGTGGGCCATCCCACAAAAGAGACTCATAGGGAAATCTAGAAAGTCCAGATGATGTTTTGTTTTGGGGTACTTCCCTGTATGAAGTGTGCTGTGGTTGACACTGGTGGTGCTTGCCAAAGGGTGAAGAACCCTTTCATGCTTAAGCTTCACTGCAAAGGGGCCAGCAGCTCACCTGTACATGATGGAGCTTTGCTAAGAAAGACACACAGACAGCCTCAGAGACCAGGGGAAAGCCCAGCCCCTCCTTCAGTCTGAAATGTGACAGGACAAAAGATCTCTGAAAATGAACATCTGGAAGATGGGGAGTGGCTTGTGCTAAAGCATCAGCAGAGCCTGATTCCGGACGCTCTTTAATTGTGACAGCTCCTCACCAGGCTCATCAAAGCTGAAGGTCTGCAGTAACAACCCAAGAAGCAAAGGTTGGGGAAAGAAGAGTGGATAGTCTACATAAAACATATGCATACACAGTTGAATGGAAAACAAATATGTAATTGTTATACAGTGAAATGACAGCAAGCAGAAAAGGCAGGAAACATGGCAGGAGCAAAATCATGCACTTATATGCACAGGATACATAAGAAGCATCAAAATATTTTTGACATTGAAGATAGCAATGGGTAACACTGCAATTATGCTTGAAATATCTGTCAATCTGGTCTTTTATATTAGTGCTACTTGTAATGTAACTTCAGTTACTGCGATACTCTCTCTCCAATAAATGATTGGTTTACAAGAGAAAAAATAATCATTTGCATAAACGCAACATGAGTCACCTACTGAGGACCGCCTCCTAGTAAGGGGAGCACAAGGACTCGTTCGTTGTAAGAGGATGTTTCCCCCAAACATCTGGAAGTATTTTAACTTAAAGCATAAGATGAAAGAGAAGGTGACTTTCCAACTAGAGACAGACACTCCTCTGCCATGGGCTAGATCTTAAGACAAGAGTAAACAAAAGCAACTACATACTTCTTTAAGGGTGTGCATCAGAGATTGATAGGCTAAATAAGTATCGATCAACTTGAAAGATCCTGGAAAGGGTTATGAGCCCAAGATCAGTAGGTGGTATTCTTGCCTGCTTGTTCTGTGACTTGCCTTCCCATTGGATACTGATTTTAATCAATTTTACCTGAGCAATGGTGCTTGTAATCTCATTGGCAGACCATAATTTTGTCCCACCTCAATCCCACCTAAATGAGTTCCCATGTCCTCTCCACAACTTTAGACCCACCTCACCACGAGGTTTTCCTCTGTAAAAGTCCCTGGAAGAGACAGCTTCCCGGTGACACCTACTTGTTACACCCCTCCTCTCCCTCTCTGGAACAGAAGCCTTCTTTCCCTTAATAAATATATTCTATACATTTAAAAAAGCACAGGATTAAAAAAACAAAAAACTAACCCCAAAATACACATAACCCCAAGAACCACCCAGTCACAACCATCTTTCTTAATCAATCATTAAGTGTTACTTTTATAATAAAATAATAAGTATTGAAATATTACTCTTTCATCTTATATTTGAAAAGATGATAGAATTCAGTATCTCAGAATACCAACCAAAAACAGCTTCCATTTTCATTACTTTGCTACATTTTTACAGTTCAGTTAGTTTTACTTGAGTGATTTATATTTGAGGGAAAAAGTGAAACACTCTGAAGTTGTATTTCAGCTCCTGCAAACAAAAACATACTGACCCTGGGCCAGCAAGATGGCTCAGTGGTCTAAAGAGGTTGCTTAGACAAGCTTAGGCAACCACACGGACCGCTGTTCAGCTCGATCCCCAGCACCACATGATGTGTCAGCCCCACCCCCAGGGCAGGCTAAGCTGGTCAAAATAATAATTAAAAAAATACATCTAGACCATATTTGAGCTATAGATTTAGAATAAATAAAATGTACAATTTAGATTACATGGCTGCACTTCCAATAAACGAATCAATGCCAAAGCACAGCATTTCAGAAAAAAAAAAAAAAATCTTTCTTTTACATCTGAGGAGTCACTTTCATACTTATTATGTTTAGTTACATATATTTTTTTCTGAGAAAAAAATCATTAGAACTCTTACTACTAAAGTACTTGGGAGGAACGTTAGGATGGGTGACTGAAAGAATAAATATTTTTAGCTCACTGAAGAAAATGAGAAAAACATGAAAGTTTATTGCCGAAGATTTTCCTATAATTATGATATAAAGCTATACAGCATATGACATAAACCTATGAAGAGGGTTATTCTCAGGCAACTTCTACCTCGTGCACATGTAATTGGTCACACGAATACATATATCTAAGGTCTACCTACCCTATATTATATCTGTTGAACAAAACACATACAATTTTTGTCTCTGGGGGGCTATGCTGGGAAAGACAGATGTATGACAAATAAATGCAGCAAACCTTAATTGAATTTAGACAGTTTCTAAATTTGTTTAAAAGGGAATATAGAAAAGATTTTGCAAAATGAGATAGCATTTCATCTGAATTGGTTGCATGTAAGAAGAAGCAGGCTGAAATATTTTAGAGAAAATAACCAGTAGTAAGTAGTAACATGAACTTATAAAAAATTTTTTAAAACTATTTTATTTATTCATTTGTTTGCTACAGGGTCTTATTATGCAGCTCAGACTCATAATGATCCTCTTGGCTTAGCTGCCCCCAGAGTTAGGATTACAGGAGTGCACCACCACTCCCCATTTCAAGGCCAGCAAGGCATGCCTGGAGTTTCCAGAGTCAGGATGGGAGGCTGTAGTGGGAATCGAGCCTGGATCCTTGTGCTTGCCTGGTAGGCACTTAGACCACTGAGCTATCTCCCCAGCTCAAACTATTTTTTGTTGTTGTTGTTGTCGTTCTACATTGCCATAGCTTCTTATGTTGCTTACATTTTCTTTAAATATTAGCTGTGTTGAAGGTAACCCCTCACAGAAATTTTCCTTCATCTTCAAGGTCATTGTGAGTTTTATTTTCATGTAACTTATATTGTTAGTTTAAAAAGTTTTCTTTAACCACCTCAGAAAAATTAACTGTAATGTTATGCTGTCATCTATATCGTATGTGTATGTCTGGCAAATGGGGTTATTTGAGTGAAAACTTGACTTACATGGAATGCCTGCTTATCTAATCGCTCTGCAAAATGTGTCCCTCAGAGAACTTCGCATTTTTTCGCATAAACCTATTGCTATCTACCCAAAGCATCGCAACCAGTGTCACGTCATCTCACTAAGTCAGAAATTTAAAAGAAAATGCAAACCTGAGGCTTCCTTCACATCAACCCGTCTTTTATAAAATAAAAGCTAAAATTAAAGCCAGAGGATATGTTTTCAAACTTGGTGAGACGAGGTAGGTGACATTTCAAAAATAACACTTCAACCCTGAACCGTCACACAATTCAGGCTAGCAAAATTAGCATTCCGTTGGTTGCATTCAGCAGAAAGCACTGACAGCCGCTTCACACGCATAATATAAAACTATTCATACCAGCGGCTTAAGATACTTCAGTTTGCCAAGATTCACAGGTGCTGCCTGCGGAGAATGCCCCGATAGTTCGCCACTCCTCCCTTGCACAAGACAAATCTCCATTCACTAGAGACCAAAACTTACAGAGAGGCTATGTCTTAAGATCTTTGAAGCCAATTCAATTTGAAGCGTGAGCAGTTGTAGCTCCTCTTAACAACAGGTGCAGCATGATACACTAACTCTCTTATAAATACTCTGGAAAGAATATTTCCCCTTTAGCATTTTAATGCCATGTTACTTTAAATAAGACCGGCTTTGCTGTGTCAGTCCTTGCAGACTGTTTCTAATTTACTTTAATGATGAAAATATGAAAGGCCAGTGGATTTATTATTCTGTGCAAATTTTGGCACTAACATATTAAAATATGTCATAGATTCAATGGTACTAGGGAAATTCTATCCTCTTCAGTTGTGCTAACTTCCTGTATCTTTTGGTTATTTTTACAAAACGAAGATAGTTTTATGCCTAAAATTTGAACATATGCTTTCTTTAGGGAGATCCTTGTTTGAATATATTAGTTAGCAGTGTGGTTGTTAGGAAAATCTGTAAGAGGGAATACATTCTAAACTTATTACCATAGTTCTCCAACTGAACAATGTTTCAAAAGATCACAGTGCTTTAATCTTCATTTTCTATAAAACTGATTAAAATAATAAACTCTGACTTACATATCTTAGACCATCCTTATGAGGACAGAATATCAGTTATGAAAATCATTAATGAGAGTGAAATACACTGTAAAAGGTAAAGTGCGGTTTTCTCAGAGGGAATCATAACAGAAACTCCAGAAGGTCATTGGCATGGATTTCTTAGGATTTGAATACATTACCAGTGGAAAAAAAATCCATACACTTAACCTCAATAAAATTAGAAAAATCTTTTCAACAGACTTCATTAAGGAACTGAAATTAAAAGTCATACACTCAAACATCAAATTCATAATTATTGTGTTTGAGAAAGTGTTTAGATGGAAATAGAAGAAGAATTAATACACCTAATAAGAAGAAGGTAAATTGTTCAGAAAAACTACATACAGGATTTGAGCCGACAATTTAAGACCATGATAAATAGAAGGTTGAAAAGCATTTGAAGTGATACTTTACATAATTACCTACAGAGAAAGGAAATTTTAGTGCCATTCAATTCAGAAATTGGAAAAAATATGAATAATTTAGATGTGGCTGGAACTAAAAGCAGAACTAATAATTTTATTGTTTGTAATACTTGGCACTGGAGAAATGATAGGAGTTCATTGTATTTTTCTTAGTAATTCTCTACCTACTCACCAATCTATATCTTGATATTGGTTTTAACAGAAGATGTTATGCATCAAAAATAATGGCCTTAGACATTTAACTTGAGTGAGACTGTGTCTGCATTTTAATAACATTTAGTGGATAGTCTCCCAGAAGCAATTTTATACTTTGGAAAATGTAAATTTTAATAGAAAATTCCAACATACAGGACTAAAATACTTTTAAGACAATTTAATTCAGATGTGAAAAACTTCACTTTTTGTTTCATAAATGAATTTTCTAGAGCAAAAATGACCTTTCTGAACTAAAGGAAACCAAGATTAACGAGACTGGAAATATGCCGAAATAATGGTTATGTATGTAAAAGTTCTGTCAAAGGCCTACAGAAATTTTATTTTTCCTTTGAAAGACTGTATAATTTTCCTTGGTTATTATGTTTTATATGAACAAAGAGAAAATTAGTAATGAAGGTGGCAAGCCCTTTTCTGCTTTAACCCATTTTTTATTTACCCTTAAAACACTAACAGATGGCACCTGCTATTACAGCATTTAGACCAAGGCAACTTGCTCTTTATGGTAACAAATTTAGCTCCAGCTTTTGCTATATGTTATCACCCTTTCCTTCTTATTATTTTCGTGTTCTTCTCCTATATTTATAGTCTTCACAAACAAACTACATAATTCTATTTGTAGTATGGTGTTTTTCCTAATGATATTTCTACTTTAAAATACTGTAACTTTTAGGTTGAAAAAAAATGTCACATTCCAGAAATCACAAAATCCTATTGATCAGGTTACACATTCCTATTACATGATGGTTAGAGATAAACTCTATTTAGAAATAAAAACTTTGAAACACAGAGTTGGTTCTGCTTGGGTGTGTGTTTATGTAAAATTATATGGAGGGCAGCAGGGAGCTACAACGTTTTATATCAGGACTAAAATAAAACTATAATTCCAGAAACTTTCTACTGAGTTTGTTTAGTTTTTAGGTGATGGACCAAGAGCCTAATGCATACTAGGTAACAGCTGCATAACTAAACTATTTCAATAACATAAATAATTTCAAATCTGTAGAAATATATAAGGATCAGAGGAAGAAAAAAGACAAGCAACATAAAGGCTCATTTAGTTATCTTTCCAAAGACTTTTAGCTGAAGTAGGATTGAATTTTTGTTTAATAAAGCTAATAGTCCAATACTCAGTCAATGCCAGACTACCTCTAACACCATGGGTTTACTAGGCCTTCAGACCTGCTGTCCTTGTAGCTCAACTCTGTAGAAAAAAGAAACAAAGTTAAATCACACAGCAGAAACATAGGAACAGAGGAGGGAAACGTGATGCAGTTGGGCAACTCTTTCATCAATGATGCTGTCCAAAATTCAACAAATGTTTAAAATAATAATATATTTTTTGCCTTTTCCCAAAGAATATCAAGGGAACATTCTTCACTGCTAATGCGAAGGAAACAGTATTCTGTATTTATCAGGATACAATAATAGTTTTGCTTAGGCTCCTTCAGAAAGCAGAATCCTAGTCATTACAAATTTACATGCCACATTAGACTAAAATTGGAAAATACACAATGTCTGAGTAATATAGCATGGAAACCCACTCGCCAGAATGAACACTCAGTTTATCAGACAGACAGTGTTACTATGCCATTCTGTTCTGAGGCTTAACATAAGTACTTGAGCTTAATGTCACTGTCTTTCTGAGTTTCCAACATCTTAGACTTAACTTGGAATTGGTATTTTCCATCAATTATTGATATTCCAATAAATCTCTGTAAAATGTGATAAAAACAGTTACACATTTTTACACAGTAATTTAGAAACTTAAGCATATACAAAATTGTAGCCAGTCAATCCTATGACATTTTTCACAGAGAGCAAACTGATCAAGCAATGACTGTGACTCATCCAGATGGCTGACACTGACAACAGTTCTACAAAGCACTGTACATGCTTTCAAAGTAAATCCTGAGGGGATTTGACTGACTTTGCAAGACACAAAAGTCACATGTTTTGTTATACAGGTCCTGCTTTTACTTGCCCTTAACCATGCAGCAAAAAAGTTTAACCATGAGCCATAAAAACTAAAGTTAGATTAGCATTCTGAACTGTAAAAAGCTTAAATCAATGGCTTCCAGCCTTGCCAGTTCTGCCAATAACCCACTGAGATTATGAAACATTGGACTATGTATACAACTACTTTCTCTTAATTCAGTAAGAAGAAATTTTTATAGCAATAATGATTAGAAAAAATATCATGTCTACACCCTGTGCTGTGTATAACTTATAAGGATAATATTATGCATTGTATCAATTATTGGGAATATACTACTAAAAAATTTTAAAACTGTCACATTGTTATTTCTTATTAAAAGTAATAAAAAATAAAGAAGCTGAAGAAGAAAAGGTTGACTGAACACACCCATTTCTTTCATTGCTTAATTAATTGACCATATAATTATTCAGTGCCTACTAAGTACCAGCAACTATGCTAAATTTTGAAACTATAATGATCTTAAAATGATAATAATAAATGCATAATGATGAAAAAATTAATATGAGAAGGTAATTTCCTGAGTACCACATATATGTGATCCTTGATGTACTGATTGATACATTGTGTCAAATTCAGAAGTTTGATGAAGTGACTTAGTACAGAGCCAGGGTTATTACACTGTAAACATCTGCATCCTGTGCAAGAGAAAGGCATAGGCATCATGTAGTTCTCTACTCCCTCCCTAGGGCATGCAGGGCCTGCCCTAGTGTGTGGAGGGCCCCCTGTAGAGTGACTCAGCACTTAAAGTATATATATATATATGTATATATATATATACATATATATATATATATAT
>PVJA010002394.1:0-32577 GCA_004027025.1 Myocastor coypus | reverse complement strand
CTTTGAGATGGCTGAGCATGAACTGAAGCCTCCAGAAACTGTGAGATAAATAAACCTTTTCTCAATTTTTTTATGTCAGTTATTTTATCCCAGCAGCAAGTGAGTAGAAAGTGACTAAGACAATCAATAATGTCACGAAAGCCTAGAATAAATAAAAAAATTGAATTGAATTTTTGCTTCACTGATTCATGAATAGGGGCATGTCTGTTTTCCCCATTTGAGTGTCCAAGTAAACAAAATGAGGAAAAGAATTTTAGGCAGAAAAATGCTATTTATTAGAAGGATGCTAAAAGGAATGCCATAGAGACCTGAATAATTTATTAGAATAAAAATACTGAGAACATTTTAAGTATATTTCAGGAGAGATCACTATGAATTACTCTTCGATTTTTTAAAGAAAATCAGTACATTTTTTCCTGTCAATATCTTCCTTTAGGGCATATGGAAAGTAGACAATGACATCCATAGAAACCTCATTTCATTTCTAGTAAATTACCCTAAGCAAAATTAGAATTTTCACTTGACAAAATATTTAACTTGTCTTCATTCATGAAAGATAATTCCAATAAATAAATACCAGCAAATGGCACAGTATATTAAAAGTGGGAGGTTTTGTGGGGAGTTCGATTACTTGTGTGAGAGACAAGAACTCGTGATGATCCCAGGATCGTCTAAGTGTGGTGTCACCATCCCCTGTGAGGTATGGCGCCATCAGGTTGCTGGGAGCCCTAAGATATTGGCCAAATAACATACTATGGCTTTTCCTCTCTATGGTCACTTTACTTCCAATGACACTGTTTTTGATAATTAAATATTTCAAGACAGACACACCTTGAAAAGTCAGCATACATTGTTTTTCAGGTATATTTTTTAACACAAATTGCCTACTATAATTTTCATTAGCCTGCACAACCTTATAAACTGTTTCTGCCATTTAAATATTAGAAAAGGGACAGCCAGATAGTTCAAAAGATTAAAGCTCCTGTTTAGGCAGATGCAAAGGCTGGGGATTCAATCCCCAGTCAGCTGTGCAGTCCCTACCCCAGGGCGTGCTGAGATGGCCATTGAGACTGGGCATGGTGGCGCACACCTGTAATCCCAGTGCATGGGAGGCTGAAAACAGGAAGGATCACTGCAAGTCTGATCAGTGTAGTGAGACTCTATAGACCCTGAATTAAAATAAATAAATACTAGAAACAATCTTAACTGTGAACTATATTGCACCCAGATACTCCCCCAGATGAGTATTTGTCATCTTGTTTTGTAATATGTTGGAAGCTACTACAAGTCTGATCACATTTCCCATGAAAATATAATTCATGAGGATTCTATTTCTTAATGACTAAGCTCAACTTTACTGAAGTTCTTTTAACATACTTTTTACTCTACCTACAAGTATTTTTTAATGTATTTGATGCAGGGTCTCACCATGAAGCTCAGAATTGTAGTGATCCTCCTTTCAGCCTCCCCTGTGCTGGGATTACAAGATTTTGCCACCACAACCAGTTTTGGAGGCTGATCAGTGTGCCTGGGTTGGGGTCAGTATGGCATGTTGATGCTGGGGATGGAAACCATGTGCCTGCATTGTCTAATCAGGTGCTTAGTCTGTTGAGATATCTCATCGGCCCTTCTACTAATAATTATTTTGTCAAGTATGCATATAGCTTATTGTTCCTTCATGTCCTTGAGGACTTGAGCGATAACATCAATAAAACTATAGTTGTATAAGATTCAATCATCACACTACTGTATGTACATATAAAAGACATGGAATTAGGATATCAAAGAGACATGCAGTTCCACATGCCTTGCACCATGATACACATTAGCCAGGAAATGGAGAGAAAAATTATGTGCATCAACTGATAAATGAATAAAGAAGATAGGGTAATCTCTAATAATGGAATACTACTCAACTATACAAAATAATGAAATCATCACTTTTGACAATGTGGAGAAAAGTGGAAATCACGAATTTAGGCAAGATAAGGTAAATACAAAAAGACAAGTAACATATTCTCATTTGTTCATGTAGAGGCTGAAAATAGTTTAGTCATTAGAGGGACAGAGGAAATGGTATTGAGAAGGTTGATGGATAAATACTGACATAGTGAGAAGCAAGATGTTCTGATGTGCTGTTGTTTACAATAGTTCTCTATACCTTTGAAAAAGCTACAAGGGAAGATTTTGAGTTTTCTTCATAAAGAAGTGATAATTTCTTGAGGACATAGTTATATTTGACATTACTTAAATATTCTAATATATGTATATATGTAGCAGAACATAATGTTATTATTACTCATTATTAAGTAATGCTTGTGTTCTTACATATGGGTCAAAATATAATTAACAGTATAAGATTGCATCCATGCACAATTCCTAATATCCTCTATTCTCTTTTCTTTCTGCCATAGAATTCATCAACCTCTAAAAATGCATATTTTGTTCTTTTACTGTCTCTTTGGCTTACTGAGATATTCATTCCAAATATTACTCCAATACATCATATATAATCTGTATATGTATATATTAAAGTGATTCTTAGTTTTGGGGTGTAAATGGCATTAAATATTTATTGGTTCAATGAAAGAATCAAATGTCAAAAATTTTAAGTGATTTCTTTAATTTTCATCTTTAATAAAGTTATTTAATTACACTTTAGAATTTATATTATTCTCTTTTTAAATTTAATGTTATTTGAGGTATAATGGAAAACACTGTTTCCATGTTAAGTCTAAGGTGTTTGATATTCAGTAAGACAGTGACAGTAAGCTCAAGTACCCATCTTGTAGAGTAATAGTATCACTAAGCTTCTTTTCTGGATTGTTAACAACTTAAGCTTGCAGACCAAAAATTAGAGAAAAAGAAAGGCTACAAGGTTAACCAATATTTTAGCCCTAGACTTTCAAGGTCAGTGAGGACTCAGGACATAAGAGAACTTGTACCATAACATACTATAACTCAGTGGTGTCGCCAATTTTCTGTTCAAGGAGATCATGGGGCCACAGAGGAAAGGGATCAATGATGTTCAGTGTGCCTAAGGAGAGTCACCTCAAGAAAACATTCTCTTGAGTGTTCACAGAGAGCGAACTGGTCAAGCAATGGCCATGACTCATCCAGATGGCTGACACTGACAACAGATCTACAAAGCACTGTACATGGTTTCAAGGTAAATCTTGAGAGGATTTGACTGACCTTGTCAGACACATAAGTTACATGTTTTGTTATATAGATCTTACTTTCACTTGGCTTTAAGCATTTAGCAGAATAATTTAACCACAAGCCATAAAAAAGTAAAGCCATATTAGTATGCTGCATTTTAAAAGGCTCAAGTCAACACTTTTCAGCATTGCCAGTTCTGCTGATAACCCACTACTATTATGGACTATTGGTCTACACATACAACTACTTTTTCTTAGTTCAATGAGAAGAAATATTTGTACCAAAAGGGCTTAGAAACGTGATCATGTCTGCATCTTGTGCTCTGAACAACTACTATGGAGAAAATAATATGCATTGTATTATCGTTGCTGTCCTGCTAATGTGTTTTGAAACTATCTCATTGTTATTTCTTATTAAAAGTAATAAAATTAATATTTTTATGCAGAAAATAAAAAGCAATGCAAAAACAAATATCAAAAGCAAAGAGAGAAGCAGAGTAGCATACGCCAATACATTGGTACAGATTTTTAAAACTACAATAGCAAATTAACTGGTTGTTATAGTACCTTTATTTTATTTTAAATCTGTTGTTCAGATAGATAGATATATGAGATTGTAAAAATAATTGAATATTAACACTTGCTTTCAACAAACTTAGGCTTTTTCTTGCCCTTCTACTTTTAAAAAGGTATTGATTTTCTTTCATTTCTTTTTGGGTGGTACTAAGGTTCAAATTTAGGATCTTTTACTTGATAAGCAAAAGCATACTCCACTGAATTATCTGCCCAGCCCCTGTAATTTACTTTAAAGAAAGTATAATAATAATTGCTAAGGCATTAGACATGTTATACCTTTACAAGAACAAGATAAGAGGTATTCAACTCTGGTTTTTGTATTACAAATTGCTGTCTTCAGTATAGTTGCTCAGATTGCAGATATTAGCATGAAAGTTACGCAAAGTGAACATTTTAAAAGTTAGCTGCTATTTTAAAAAATATGGAAATCAGTGCAATCATCTCAGCTATTCTATGCACGTACTTGCACGGCTTTTACTCCTTTGTTTTTCCTACCTTTTCTCTTTTTCTTCATCATCATTGTTATTCCTTATTTTCAGTTTCTTTGCACTTTACTGCATTTATTATATCTTTCAGATTTCACTTATTCTTCAAGGTCTTACACTAGGAAGACAATATGATATTTACACATGTGGGTCTGATTTATTTCATTTATTAGTATAGCCTCTGGTTACATCCCTTTACCTACAAAAGCCTAAAATGTGTCTCTCTTTATAGCTGAGTAATACTTCGTTGTATAAAAATACCACATCATTTTTATCCATTTCTCAGGTAATGGGCATTATGTTGTTTCCAAGATTTGACTATGACAAATTGTGCTGGTATAAATATGGGGTCATATATATTCTTGTGGTGGGATGTTCTTTGTTGTTTTGGAAAAAAAAATATCTAGGCTCTGAATAGCTGTCTTCAAAGTAGTTGTTCAGACTATCAGATATATGCAAAATTGGTGTAAAATTTAAAAAGAAAAAAAATCACTGTTTTTTTTTTTTTCAAGAGACTAGTGGAAATCAATAGTATAATTATCCAAGCCATTTGATGAATGTACATTTGTATTTTTCCCATCTTTTTTTCTTTCCTTAAATTACTTTCTTTAGAGTTTGAAATTTTGCCTCAGATTTTCTTCCATGTAAGAATTATATCAGGCAGGGTTTGTAAGTTCCAATCATTTCAGAATTTCATTTTTGATATGTGTACTTTACAAATTTCACTAAATTATGTTACTCTACCAGATTATAAAAAAATCTGTATTTCATAAAACCCTTTTTAACATGAGATAATTAACCAACAATCAGAGTATTTACATACTCTTATTGTTTAGAGTGTGTATTTCTTTTGAGTTCTACAGTCATAAAACATATAGTTGCATACACTGAGGTTATTTCCAGAGATGATGCCATTTTCTACACCATTTCAATTACTGTAGCATCAGTAGTTAACAGTGGAAATACTATTACCGAAGGCATATCTTTGAACTTTATTAATGAGTAAGACTTTCCATATACAACTTGGTTGTCATAATAATTCTATAAGATAGGTAATCTTGTCATTCACACTCTACAAATAGAAAGTTGAAATAAAGAAATATAATTTTCAATGCTTGTTCCAAAGTATAGTCAGCAATTTCCAAGAAAGTTATAAATTTATAATGTCAATCATTTATAATGTTGACAACATTATGACCTTGTCTGTACTTTATTTTCACCATTTGTGAAAAAGATTAAAACAAGTTAAATAGTAAAAAAAGAGAAAGTTATTTAATTTCCTTGCAAGATATTTTAATACTTGATGTTAGATTTATGTAATTATTCTTCTTAAAATCATTTTTCCTTCCTTATTAATTCCAGGTATTTTAATGTTACCTTAATTCATTTTAAAATATTAATTTAATTAATATAATACAATTTGGGGGGGATACCTTTTGAGATACTAATATTTATTAACTTTTATCAGTAGATATTGATACATAGATATCTATATGAGCATAACAACTTGGTCAAATGTTCATATACACTACCCCTTGCCCTCTCTTACCCTTCCCAGAATCCCTCTATCCTTCCTTTTCTCTAGTGGTCTCCCATCGACTTTCCTGTCATGTACAATTCTTGACTCTAAAACTAGACCTAGGAAATATCTGTTCCCCTCCATCCCTACAAAAATTAAACAAGGACTTAAAATATACTTTTAATACTTTTAAAGTATTAAACACTTTTAAAAAGTGTTTATTCTCCTTGAATATGAGAAAAAATTACAATAGACTCATTAAAATTATTTGACATCAACTCAGAGACCAACACCGAATGCAATCTTTGTTCCTCAGTTTGTTCAGTCTTGATGCTCATGTTCTGTCCTTGGGACTCAAGTGATCCAAGAAGAGTGCTATGTGTGCATGTCTGCCTCTGTGTTTCTATCACTACTGCTGCCTCTCTCTTTGCTTCTAAGTCAGAAACCAGGCTTCCTCTTTCAGGAATTCTGTTATACATTGCTATCTTTACTCTTCCCCATCTGTGTCCTGATCTTACATTATTTTGTTAAGTTACATCTCCCCATTCTTTATTTGTTCAATTGGACCCTTTATTATGATAAACCAATTCGATCTCCTATAATTGTCTGCTCATTTATTTTAGACTTAAATTTAATAATCTTATTTTTTTCTCCTACTTCCTTTTCTCCTCATTGTTCATTTCCATGATGTGTTGCCTTTACCTGGATTCAATAACTGTCAAATTTCTTAGAGGTGAGGATTTAGGAGGAGGTGGCCGCCTTTGTCCATCAGACAGTGAACTTGGGAAATGCCACAGTGAGAGACCAAGACCCGAGGCTTACTGGTCAGATTCCCTAAAGTCGAGATCAAACTCCACCACCACCGTCCGATTAATTTGGGACAAGATGAGTAAATTCTAAACTTCTGTGTTCTCAATTCTAACTAGGAGCGATGGTACACAGTGCCTGTCTTGTGACATTAAGTAAGTGAAGCAAAGCAAGTGAAGCAGCTGAAATATGACTGCTAGTTATCTAACCGAACTGCCAATTCTTTTTATGAGTTCTCTCCAAAATATCACCCTTGTCATGGTTTCCATGTGACTTTGCATGGAGAAGTATTGATGAATGAATCCATCGAAAGCCCTGTTTGCTACTCAGACATTCATTTCACTTGCTGTGATGAAGTTTGAATATGTCAGCTTTGTCTATATTTCTGCTTGTGATCTGCAACGTATTTTTTTTTAACTTAACTGTCCCTCTTGCATATTGACTAATTTCAGATTACAAGGAAACTGTGCCCAAGGTAATTTATAAAACAACATCAAAAATGTCATGTACTTTGCAGGTATTTATGTCATAACCTTATGCTATTCTTTTAAGTACAAAATTGAAGATAAATTAATATATAATATATGTTAATGTAAAGTGCTTCTTATCAATGCGCTTCCCTGTCTTTTATTTTGTTTTTAGATTTGTTTATAGTTAACTTTCTTGCTTTAGAAACTACTTTTATTTTAACTCAATAGAGAGTATTACCTCAGACTTGGTCTTTTTTTGTTTTCTCTGAGAAACCTACATGAAGTCTTCCAGCTGGTTTAATAGAACAACCACAACAAATTGACCTCCATTTTCTCCTGCGTTCTTTTATAACATCTGTGTTCTTTTGTGCTCTTCTATTTGTTGCTGTCTGCAGTGCATCTTGATTGTGACACAGAGGATTTTGATTTCAATTGGCATTGATTTTTTGAAATGTATTCATTCGCATTCTAACTTGTGGCGGCTGTCTTAAGTGGAATATTTCAAAGAGGTTTTTGTTGTTGCTCAGTATTCAGGCAGTACACATGTTAGTACTATTTTGTTTCTACCTTCTTTATTCACTTTTACCATTTTTTACTCAAGGCAAAAACCTTTGCCTTTAGAAAACTGTATTGGTTTAAGGATTTAGAGGAAATAGACAGATTTCAGCTATATGTTATCTCATGGCTTCAGTTATGATATTTACATGTCTGTGCACATAAATACACATGAATGTGAGGAATTAATGGCACTGAAAGGAAATAGGAAAGTTATTCATGTGTTTTGTCTTCTACATGAGGTTTCTAGATATGCCATGAAGATTAAAGATACCTCCCCTGCCTCTAAATCGAACTACCAAAATAAGCATTATTTTAATGCAAATCCTACTCACTGAAATAAGATTTTTCTCCACTAAATTCAACATTTCTGTATGGAAAAAGGTACTGCGCAAAATATTTACTTATTTATAATCTTTAGTACATCATCTGGGAAAGATTTTAGAAAAAATGTTGTTTTATCAGTTAGACTAGTGAAAATTTTGATATAACCACATACATTGAAGATTTCAATGTATTTTATATGAAATTTGACAGAATGAGAACTGACAATGAATGACATTAACATTCCTTTATGTGTATATTGTTATATTTTAAATAACAAAGGATTTTATAATTCTACACTAATATCAATTGATATCCAGTATCATGGAGTTTTCCTCTGGCACAATATTTTAACTAGCCGTGTTCAGGAGGAAAGCTCAGGGTAACTGTACCATATATGTACATGGGTTCTGGTTTGAGAAAATAAACCTGTACATCATCAAAGCAGAAAATGATCCTCGGCATCCTCTTTGTTTAGTGATTTCATAAGTTTCTTCCAAAATATAAGAAAATTATTTAGAATGGATTGGAATAGAAATGATATGACTAGAGACTAAGCTGTAAGTTAACTATATTTAACTGTTGAAAGTTCACTTATTTTAAAAATGTCATTATTAATAACATTGACTTATTATAGGATTTAAAATATTTTCCTCAAGTATATACTCTATGAGCTCATAATCATGGAAACATAGAAATCTTCAATCATAAGAAGGATCTCAACACTAGTGAGTGTATTATCTTGTACTCCAGACCTATTTGCATATGAGGTGTCATTTGATCATGAGCAAACTCACACGCAAAAGCTGCATTAATTGAAATAATAGTGACTTCAAGAAAAGAAGCTTTTTGGCAATGTAAAAGCATAAACACCCAGAAGCAAAATAGTGACTTCAGAGATATTGGGTTCTACTGTTGTTATCAAGTCTTATCATATAACAACTTTTAATGCCAGTAGGAAAAAAAAAATAAAGGAGATGACTTATACTGTAATACCTTGGCTCATGAATATGTATGTTGCCAAACATTTTTTTTCCCTGTATTTAGGATAGAGTCTACAGTGGCTACAAGGTCTCACTACATAGATCAGATTCATATTGATCCTCCTGGCTTCAGCCTCACAGGTGCTGGAATATAGGCATGTGCCACCACAGCAAGACTCAATCGTGGTCACAGTGTGCTCTACTGGCAGGGCTAGTATAGCATGCTGGGGATGGAATTCCAGCCCCTGCCTCTGCCTAGGCAGGTGCTTAAGTCCGCTGAGCTATCAGGTCAGCTCTTGTGGCTAAACAATTTGATTTGCAAACAGAAGAATTCCATAAAAGTTTGTCTCTTTTGGCAAACTTCGCATTAGGTGAGAAACACAACCATGGCACTCTTCTTCAGAATAGCAGAACAAGCTCAGTTCCTGAACTGAGGTACCACAGTATTTTTCCTTTTGTAAGGACCAAATTTAAAAGTTTGATATTTTCCTCCCATTTATGTCTAGTTGATCAGAATGAGCTGTGTGTCTATCCTAGCTGTAAAGGAGAGTTACAGATATGAAACTTGTGCTGAGATAAAATCAAGGATTTTTTTTATTACAGGAAGAGAAAAAGGAAAGGAAAAAGTACTTGTCATCTGTATTACTAAATTTTTAGGAGGAGATGAGATTGATCTAAAGCAACATCCTCAAAGAATGGATTACATACCCTTATCTTAGCTTTAATAGTGTGAGTTTCTCTTTCAAAGATATGTCAATCTGCTTAAGTCACAACACTTCCTTGAGCACCTTCCAGTGCACAGGGACATGTTTCCCAGACACAGAATTAGTTGCAGCTAATTTCAACCTTCTCAGAGTCATGGTCTTCCACCAAAGGCCTAATTAATTCTTTCTACCTTATTTTCCCCAAGAGGTGGTTACTGCTTTTTACTTTCTCTTAGATTACATTTGTGACATCAGTTTGAATTGTACTGAAGTTGAAGATCAAGGATAGAAGAAGAAATACAACGAAGATGATTGTCTTCTTAAAAATACCATGGGAGTCGAGGAAATAGCTCCATGGCACCAGTGCCTGCCAGCCAAGTGCAAGGTCATGAGTTCCAACCAGAGTTCCGCAAAAAAAAAAAAAAAAAAAAAATTCTGAATTTATAAGTAGGTTTCAAACAGCTTTGAAATTAAATTATTTTTTAAAAATATGATGCTAAGTAACTTCTATGGGTGTCATGTTGCAAAATATATATATATATATATATATATATATATATACATATGTATATGGATGAATTCATGCATTTATGCATGAAAAATACATGAATACTAAGGAGGAGAGAAAGAATGGCCAGAAAATTACTTCATTGATCATTAATATTCAAGATTCAAATAATTCAGTTCTAAAAATCTTCATCTGGAAGCACATGAAGTAAGATTACTTTGTCTTTAACAAAACTACCTTGTCAATGTAAAATGCCTTAACCATACATGAACTGAAATAGTCAAAATTATATTATGGTACAGCAGCTGTGTGACAGTCTCATGATGAACAAGAGCAAAAATTTGTGTGCTCAGAGGATCCCATCATTGCGCTGTGGTAAGATTCTAGCTTAGGCCTTGAGAGGTTGAACAAAAATGGACACATAAAGGAGTGGCTCCTTTGTCTCCATATAATGAAATATGGACTTCACATAATTTACATATATCAAAAACAGTACATATGGGATTTTAACTACTTGACTGTAAATAACTGGTGTTGTAGATGGATACACGGACAGGCTGTGGGCCAGACTTGGCTCCTGTGCCCACTCACGAACACCTAAATTAGTGTGTATGGAGGGAGTGAGTAACAGAACTAGATTAAGATTTATCTCAATTTATTTTAAGTTTGTGTTGTTAGACAAATGACTTCAGTAGACCATATCTCACTTCCCCTTGTTAAGAAAAGAACACAAAATGTCATAAAATATTTTAATTAACTGTTTAGTTTTTATTCCCAATTGGTAAGCCAAATGTACACTGGTTAAACAACTCTCTTTGGTGATGCTATACTGAAAATCTCAAGTTGACCGTGGTAAAACCAATTAGATTACCCAAACTGACAAATACTAAATTTTTTGATAAACTTTCTGACCACTGTGAAAGTCTTGCTATCAGTAAGAGTGTTATATTTATGTGTATTGTTGCTCTCTATGAAAAGTAGCATAAGAGATAAAATCAAAGAAATATGCATGTTTGTTTTTACTGTTTTCTATTATTATTGAACATGAATTACCCGCTATTGTTATTCATGCAAAACATTTTAGACTGGCAATGAAAGTTGACTGCTTCTGGCAAAACATATTGTCTATCAGAGGCTTGGGTGTTTACTCAAGTAAAAAGGAAAATATATTTTGTGCAATGTGTGGTGGCTCAAGTCCCTTATTCCACCAGTTTGAAGGTGAGATAGGAGGATTGCCATGTGTTTGAGTCCAGTCTGGGCTACATAATGCGGGACTTTAAGGCCAATCTGAACTGCTTGGTGAGAACCCATCTCAAAAAAGAAAATTTTTTTGTGACGTGAATTCCTAAGAACGAACGTGATGTGTCTAAACTGAGTGTTATACTTTATCAAAATGGAAGAATTACACTCTACACTGTAAAGAATAATTTCATCTCCAATACTTCTATTCATTTAAATGTTTGAATAATTCATCTTATTAAAGAAGATGCACTTTCTAGTTTAATGCTGTTGCTTTGGTTGTTTTCAATCTTTTAAAATATTTAGGGCTGGCCAAATATTTCAGCAAATTAAAGCACCTGCAGGCAGGCACAGGGGCCTAGGGTTCAATTGCTGAGCTTGCCATTCTGACCCAGCCCCTGGGGTGTGCATGTAGTAATTGAGACTGGGCCTGGTGGCAAGTGCCTGCAATCCCAGCTCTTGGGAGGCTGTAAACAGCCGGGTCACTAGAGTCCGATCTACTAGTGAGACCCCGAACACCCTGTAGAGCCTTACCTAAAATACTAACATAAATGAATAAGTAAATAAAATATTTGAAACAAATTATAATTTTAGCATTGGAAACACTTAAAGAGATCTATTGAGAATAAGTCCTTAAGTGGGTGATGAAAAAAATAAAACCTCTAATAAATATAAACTATTAGTATTGCTTATCTATGGCCTCTCCCAAAAACTTCTGAAAACACACCTAAAAACATTTAATTCCTTACACTCCATCCTTCTAATAGGCCATAGTGTACATCTTTTGTTTTCTAATTGTCATTTTATATTCTTCTATCAAGGCTGAAAAAATCACAGAAAAATAGGAACCAAGTGTTACATTAGTAGTAAGAGAAAATGATGAAAAACCTCCCAATTCAACAAAATCCTTCATATAACAACAAGCATACCTGCATTTGTGTTTGGAGAGTAGTAGCCACTGAAGAAGCTATGTGAAATTTTAAAAAGCCAAGAAAACCCTTGGCAATCTATGATTTATTTATTTAAGAAGCCTTGAGCAACAAAGATTTCTCTGTGTTGCATTGAATTCTACTCCAATTAATATAGATTTATCTTATCCCACAATTCCCTTTATATACATAGCCAGGATGTAAGGGAGCATTCAATAGCTCCTTTACAGATATTGTACATTTACAACATACTTGCATTTTGAACATAAAGTTTATTTATTTCTGTTGAAATTCAGCATAGCTTCTAAGATCTGTTTTACTATACTGTCTGACAATTTGAAGGTTGCATTCTTCCATTCGCCTCCCCAATCTCAATCCTGTCTTCACTTTTACCATGGCTACACAGCCTTCACTCATTTGTGTGCTCTGTGGCTGGCCATCCCAATTGTCCTTCTCTTCTCTGCGCTTCAAATGAGTATCTATATGTCTGATCATACATAACGTTTGCCAGAAATGGCAAATCCTTGAGGGGATTTGACTGACTTTGGGAGATACAAAAGTTCCATGTTCTGTTATATAGGTCTTGTTTTAACTTGGCCTTAACGGACTAGCAGAAAAGTTTAACTACAAGGCAAAAAAAGTAAAACTAAGTTAGTATGGTGAGCTGTATAAGACTCAAGTCAACAGACTCCAACACTGCCAGTTCTGCCAATAACCCATGACTGTTATGGAATATTACACTATGTATACAACTACTTTCTCTTAGTTCAATGAGATGAAATTTTTGTAACAATAATGATTAGAAAAAGTATCATTTCTTCATCCTGTGCTCTAAATAACTACTATGAAGACAACAATATACATTGTATCAATTATTGGGAATGTACTACTAACGTGTTGTGAAACTGTCGCATTGTTATTTCTTATTAAAAGTAATAAAACATAAAAACTCATATTTATATATATACATATATATATATATATATATGGTTTTATTTGCCAAATAGAATTGGAAAATGAACAGATTTATAATAAGATTCATTAATTTGCTTTTTACTTCATTTTATTGTTTTATATTGGTACCAAGGATCAAACTCTGGACCTTGTATTTGTCAGACAGGCGCTTATGCACAGAGCTATCTTCCTGAACTCTATATTTTCTATTTGTGGTAAAATGATCTTTTTCACTGGATGCAATTCTTTGGTCCACAATATATGGAACAAAGTTCATTATCCTCAAGTATCTCTGCTTTCTTCTAGTCATATTTTTAGTTGGGTTTCCCCTCAGGGAGAAGAGATATATTTATTGTAATATCTTATTTATGAAGGATATAAGAAAACATGAAACTCATAAAATACTAGAACCAAAGCAATGCTTTCTTAGAACACTACTTATTTAAAATGCATTCGCTGGGCATGGTGGCTCACAACTGTAATCCCAGCACTCGGGAGGCTGAGGCAGGAGGATTGGTGCGAGTTCGAGACCAGCCTGGGCTACAAAAGTGAGATCAGGACCAGCCTCAACTGCATAGCGAGACCCTGTCTCAAAAAGACAAAATAAATAAATAAATAAAATAAAATGCATTCAAGGGGCCTGGTGGGATGGCTCAGTGGTCTAAAGCACCTGCTTGGGAAAGCTTGGGTGGCTTCAGAGACCGCGGTTCGATCCCCGGCACCACATGCTGCGCCAGCCCTGCCCTTGGGGCGGGCTGAGCCAGCCATAAAAATGAGTGAATAAGCAAAGGTTCTGAAACAAGAAAATAAATAAATATATAAATAAATAATTATTTTAAATAAATAAGTGTATAAAATGCATTCAAAATGATGAAAGTTTTCCACTGAATCATCTGAGCATTCACTCTTAAAAAATGAAGATTAATAAATCATAGTATTGAACAAAGAAAAGAACAATGGGATTAGAATGCAAAAATAAAGAAAAAGATAAGACATGTCAAGATTATTAAAAGTTCTTGGATAATATGAAGAAAATTGCCCAAATACGTGTTTAATATGTGTGATAACATGATGATCTAGATACACAAAGAAAAAGAAAGGCTAATTAGAAAATGAAATCTTATATCAAAGTGGAAGAAAAAATTCATGTATCAAATAAGTAACAGCTGGTACTTGACATACATAAAGTAGTCTTTCAACGCAATAATGCGACAATGGTGGGCAAAATATTTCAATAAACTGTTGTCCAAAAAAGAAGCACATCCAAAGATGTTTCACATTGACTATAATTACAAAAACACATAACAAAATCCAAGGTGGCACATTACCCTCAGGTAGATGGTTATAATAAAATAGATACAAAACAACAAATCTTGGCAAGGATAAGTGATAAAGCTATCATTCACAGGTAGTGTAAATACAAAGTGGCATAACAACTCTGGAAAACATTGGCATGCCTTAGGAAAAGTCCTATAATTACCTCACTAATTCTTCTTTCAGTATAACACCATGAAAAATAAAAACATATGTCCACCTAAAAAACTACGTGAATATTCATTTAAACATTATTTTTACTGCTTTAAAGTGAAGCCACCCAAACTGCACCACAATGCGACATGTGCCTACTATTCAAATTACAGCACTGATACACTTGAGAGTCTTATACTAAACAATAGATGCCAACAACAAAAGACAGAAAATGTATGATCCAATCTAACTGAAATGTTTATAATATACAAGTCTGTCAGACAAATAGCAGATCATATAGCTGAACAACTTAGTATCAGATGCATAATTATGAGGAGACACTACATTGTTCTTTTTATTGAACAGTTAAGGAAAATATCTTCTGTTTAATTTTGGAAGTTTATATAAATTCAGAATATAATGTAGACCAGTGAAAAATTTAAAAGACCCAGAAGTTATTTTAAGTGGAATTTTAATGGAGTATAAATCTTAGGGATTTTTTTCTGTGAAAGAAATCTATAATTACAGATTTTTTTTCTCTTAATGATTTAAACATCAAATCAAAATTGATGAATTTTATAGCAGAGATACTGGTATAGTTGTGTATTTTTGTGATATTGCCCTATATTTTCCTGTCCTTTTTCTTTTTGATGTATTTTTCAGCAGACCTTAACTAGGGAAGTGCAACGTTTTATCACACTGAGTGATCCATATGATTTAAATCAGGAAAACTTCTTCCAATATTTTCTGAAACAAAAAAAGTGAATTTGTCTTCACTCGTATTAAATGGTAGTACCATTCAGAGCAATTTTCAAAGGCAGGTGTAGAATGAAATTTTTGATGTCCTAAATGGTGGTTGTAGAAAATAAACCTTGAAGAACCATCAGTATTGCTGCTATTGCTATTGAAAATTCGATAGATGTTTTTAGTTTGAAACAATGCTTACTTCATTTCTTCTCAGTTTAGTTGTATATTTTAGGTTTTTCTCTTCATTGTAAGATAATTAGTTCATTATCACATAGAAATAGCTGGAATGAGCTTTTCAGTATTATGAAAGTGAAAACAGAAGAAGTATTAATGTAAGTACCAGCCATTTTATTACTTTGGAAAATACTTCAGATTTATTATTTTGAATCTTAAAGACCATGTTGTTTTCAAATAAGCTCTATTAATATAAATAACACACTGATATATATATATGTAACCACTTCTGTATTCACGGTAGCTCTGTTTACTGGAACTCATTGTCAAAAATGCGTCCTCTGCCACTTCCAAGGGCTTATGTCTTACCGTTGTCGTGGTAGACTAATGAGGGGCTGTTTGTGACATCTCTTGCTGAGGCTGAAGAGCTTGTGAACAATTTTCTGTGCCTTTAGGAAGAGTTGCTTCATGCTGTTTTCCAGTTGTTCATAGCGGCGCTGAAAATTAGAATCCATTGTCCACAGGTGCATTATTGTTGATGTGTTGAGGAAATAGCTCATAGGTAGCCTTTTCATAAAGAATGTGAATTCATCTGCAAAAATATTAAAGGCAAACATTTGAATTATAAAATTCAAACTAAGTATATGTTTATTTTTATTTTAGGTCTTTTTTGTCATGGTTATTTATGCATTAATGTTTTCATTACTTTTAATATATGTTTATAAAAACTTTGAAAATGTTAATACTTAAAATGAATATGTCACTGAGGAGTAGAAAATTAGTTAAAAAAATGATATTTTAATGTGTTAGAGTAGATTTTTCTTTTTTATTACCTTAAAATAAGAATTTTGTCCAAGAGATAATTTAAACTAATTTGTGCAAAAACAAATAGCATATGCAGAAAGTTTAAATTCTGTACCTTTCCCACTAATACCTAATATATATCTATCTGGATCTTTATATCAAAAAATCTTAAGATATATTATCAAAAATTTTCTTTAACTCTGATATATATACATATAAATATATTCATCAATAGTAATTGCATTAATGTTTAAATGTGAGAAAATGTAACTGATAGTTTCATATTAAAGGAATATTTTCTGGAGACCATTTTATTTCCATTTTAATGGCTTACTAGTTTGAATAACGCAAAAGTGTTTATTTAAGAGAAAAATCTTAAAAGCATTTAAAGCTCCAGTATTCCCTTTTTCTTTTGTGTTCATACTTAATATGCAGAAAATTGCTTTATTCTCCAATGCCTATTAAGCCAACAATAAAAATAAAAGTTAATGCTACACTAAATTAAAGGGCTTAAAGATTCTACTAATTATCTACAAGCACAGGATCGTTGAACCAAGAGATAAAATGTGGAAATAACCAAAATTCCATCTATAGATGCATGAGAAAGTAACTGTATATATAGTCCAGTAGTCCATAATTGTAGTGAGTTATCAGCAAAACTAGCAATGTTGAAAACTGTTGACTTGAACCTTTTATAGCTCAGCATATTAATATGGCTTTACTTATTATACCTCATGGTTTCACATTTTTGTACTGGATAGTTAAGACCAACTTAAAGCAAAACCTATATAACTAAAAATGTAACTTTTGCTATGTGACAAAGTCAGTCAAATTCCCTCAGGATTTACCCTGAAATCATTTAAAGTACCTTATGGATCTTTTGTCAGTGTCAGCCATCTGGATGACTCATGGCCATTGCTTGACCAGTTTGCTGTCTGTGGAAGCCTGAGAGAATTTCTTTTCTCTCTAGGTGACTTTGCTGAGGCACAGCATACAGCATCAATCACTTTCCTCTGTGTTCCCATAATGTCCTTGATTGGAAAATTTGGGACACCTTTTAGTTATAAGGATGTCACAACAGGGGTTTTCTTAGGCCTTTAGTCCTCACTGACCTTGAAGGGCTAAGGTCAAAATATTAGCTATCTTTTTAGCCCATCTCTCTCTCTAATTTTTGGTCTGCAAGCTTTAATTGTTAAATATTCAGAAGAGAAGCTTAATGTCATTATTTTCCTATAACAGAGAATGTTAAGTTTAACATCATTATCTCTCTGAATATGTCAGGGCCTGAGCTTTTCTTTACTGCTAGTTTTTTTTTAATTACATCTTTGATTATTTTGATTGATATTGATTTCTTTAGTATTTTTATACCTTACTGATTCAGCTCTAGTATTCATATATATCTTCATATTTGTGTTCTTTTCTGTTATATTAAAATGTAAGTTTCAAAGTAAGTGAAGATGATCTCTAGATTTCTGCTTGGTCCTTTTAGATTCCATCCTTTTCATTCATAATTGTATGGAATTCAGTCATTCTTTTTTTTTTTAAGAAGGCTGACTAGGAATTTAGAAATTTCATTTAGTCTAAAAAGAATCCACTCTCTAATTGACTGAGTTTTTACACTGTTGTCTTAGTCTGCTATGTGTTGATATCTGCTTCAATCTTTATAAGTTTTCCTTTGCAAGCTTTTGACACAGCATGGTCTTCTTTTCTATAAGTTTGTGGTTCACCATTAAATTGTTTATTTGTGTTTACTCTGTTTTCCTAATATGGGTATTCATTAGACCATATATAAACTTGCCTGTTCTCTGAAATACACCACATACTAGCTCATAGAATATGCTTAAATAAATTCAATAGAATGGAATTTATCCCATGCACATTACCAGACTATGGTATTCTTACAATGGAAATCAATGGCGAAAAAAAACATAAGAACTTCGTACATAAACACATAGAAATTAAAAATTACGCTTCTGAATAACCAATGAGTCAAGCATGACATTAAATAAAAATTTAGATAGTCTCTACAATTAAATGATAATTACAATACGTCTTGACATTAATTTGCTCCTATGCACATGATAAAGTATTACATGATGTTAGCTTCAATTAACTTTCCCTTAACTTGTAGTAGTACTGTTGTTTTCAATGTCTATTTAGTTAAGGTGCTCCTTAGAATTGTTATTCTTAATATTCATTACAGCTCTGCTAAACTACATTATTATTCTGCTAAATGTAGACAAGTTATTTCTGCTATTTAGATCAAGGCAAACAATTAATTTTTACTTCTTCTTCTGTAAAGGATCTATGGAAACATTTTGAACATGCTTAGCCATTAGAAAAATGAGAACTAAAACAACACAAAGACTCCATATTACCCCAGAAAGAATAGCTATCATCAAGAAATCAAAAAATGACAAATGTTGGTGAGGCTGCAGAAAAAAAATGCCTTCTATATTTTTGTAATCTAGTATAATCACTACAGAAATCAACGTATTCTTAAAAAAAAAAAAAAAAACCTCAAACTAGAAATTGCATTTTACCCAGTTATTTCCATTCTAGGCATCTTGCTAAAAGCTTCAGGCTGCCAGTTATCAGGAATACATACACACCCATTGTTTATAGTGGCACAATGCATGATAGGTAAATTTTAGGAGTGGCTTATGTGTCCATCAATAGATGAACAGGTGAAGCCAATGTGGTGTTTACATAAATGAAGTTCTACTTGCCATAAACAATAAACTTGAGTCAATGACAGTGAAGTGGATGAACACCGAGGCTATAACATTAAGTGGAATGAGTCAGACACATAAGCATAAATATTGCCTGGTTTCTCTTCTATGAGAAACCCTAAATGTAAAGAGAAAAATAAAAGGTAGATGATGGGACACCAAGGGAAGATATGTCTCAGGTGAAAAGGGGATCCAAAGATGGGGAAGTAGAGGGCAACAGAATGCACAGAGAATCTCAACATGCCATGCCCAAGTGCTGACTTCCCACCACGAATGGGATCATTATGTGCTGCCAGCAGGCAATAACCAAAGTTTTAAAACTAAAGAAATAAAATCATTAGTTAAGAGTTCCTAAACTAATTTATTGAAATCTGATAGAACAAGCTAAGAAGCATTTATATTTCTAGATATTTGTATTAGATAGATTTTAATACTCAGATCTAACCTATCTCATCAATGCCCCAAAATACACATTTTTTAACAATTCAAGGTGAATTCTTCTCATGAATGTTGGGATTATGTTTTCTAAAGCATAAATATGCATCTGTCATCTTTTGAACATCAAAGATATAGACTACTCTACCTGAAGGAAAAGAGAAAATAAACAAAAGGCTTTTAACAGAAAATATACTGCAGAGATTCTGTACTTGTTTGAACCCATATGTCTCTTTTGAAAAAAATCCTTCTTTTGAATAATGAATTTATGCATAAAAATTGGAAAGTGTTTCCGGGATTACTCACACAGCAGATGCCACTACTTTGAAAACTAATTGTTCATTTTATTGTCATTTTTTAGTCAAACTATTCTGATAAACTTTTATTGTGTTATGGGTGTGCATACATAATTATGTTCATTGCTCATTATAACAGTATTAGAATGGATTTAAAATTAATGAGTTTTATTCCAGGTAAATAACATTTTAGGTAGAATTTATTTATTTTAACCAATTAAATATAAAGGGAATGTCTGCAGCAAACTGTCAGTACCCAATTTCTAGGAGAAGCAGTTTTAGGATGACACATGAATAATTACTTCATTATGAAGTTATTAAGAGTCACTATTAACTCTTACTTCAAACTGTTATTGAGTACCTGTTGGCCACTGTAACTGTAGATGTTTTAGTCAATGGTAGCAAGTAATTTCATATATTCAAAACATTGGCTAATTAACGATACACCATAATTCCAAATGCTAAAATAACACATTTTGTGTTTGAAATATATTCTACTTAGAAGTAAACATGCTGCCCCAAGTATTCTTGTTAGTAACTTGTTTTCAATTGTGGCAATTAGTAAAAGTCATTATTATATATTATAAAATTTAATGATATATAGATTTATATAAAAGCCATTTTATATGAAATGAGGATAAAATGTGATCTTTGCAATTACATGTAATTACTAGGGATACCAAGTAACAATTTATCACACAATAATTTCCATAACTATATAGAAAATAAAGATTACTAATTTATATGAATATAAAATATTTCTAATACCAAATAAAACTATCCATACTTTTTATTATCTATAGTTAAATTCATTACAAATCAATATCAAGTAAAATACATCCCAAAACTAAAATTCACATGCGTTTTTAGAGAGTAATTATTTTAGAAATACCTTTTGCTAAGTGTGTTTTCAGTGAAGCACTTTTCCAGAGTCTATTTCTCAGGAGTATTGAGACACAAAAATTCAAATATAACAATAACAACAGTAATAAACATTATGCTGGCAGAAATTTATAGTCTGTCTCAGTCTCCCTAAGAAAGCTTATTCATATGAACCAAATAATCCATGGGAGAATGTGTTACATTAATGAGTTCTATGGAGGAAAGAAAATTAGGCTATGTGACAACTTTCCAATAAATTATAGATGACTTAGCTACGCATCATGGTTACTATGGACTACTAATATTTCTCTCTTGAAATAAAGTAAGTTTGAAATAGCTTAACAAGTTTTTTTTTCCTTTCCCTTGATAGAAACTCTATTTAGCATTTGGTATATAATTGACTAATTTTGATATAAATGATATCTTCTCTCCTCATTTCAACTTTGATATGGTACACTTTTTAGGTGCTTTAAATATTAACCTAATTGTATCTCAATTAATCCTTCATGAAAATTTTACTGGGGAAACTGTGCATGCTGACTGCAAATAATTTGTCTCATAACTATTTTCAGTACAATGCACCATTAAATATTTGTATTATCTGAATGATCTTATGTCTTTGTATCTTATGCTTGTGACTCTCAGGCCTCCTTCACAGTTAAATTAAATATATGAGAGTGGTGCAGTTAAAAGTTGTGGACATCTGAAAGACCAGCTTTATCCACATAGCCTCCCTGGTATTTCTCCCAGTACTGATGAATGTGAGAAATACCAAGCAATATAGTTGATTATGGGTCAGAATCCTTGTTTTCAATTGCTTTAGAATATACTCTCAAAGATGAGCTAGCAGGACATCATAGCACACACCTCTAAATTCAGGCATGTAGGAGCTAAGGCAGAAGGATTGCAAGCTTAGCACTAGCCTGGAAAATAATTTTAGCTGTCTCAAAATACAAGGAAGGCCCAAATGATAGGAATGTATCTCCATATTAAAGTGCTAGCTTATTTGGTATGAAAACCTGAGATCAATCTTTAAACAGGAAAAAATTTCCAGAATCACTTAGATATTGTAAAGCTTTTAGAATTCTGGTATCATATAACTAATTTCCTGAGAAAAGGAGTAATCAAGTTATTTTTATTATCTATGCATAATTTCTTGAATTATAAAGCCACCACATAGTCCAAATCAGAAGCAACTATCATGAAAAAAAAAAAAAAAATACACTGTGGAACATAATGGTTGAATGAAGAAATTGTTCTTACATGGTTTTTATTAGTTATTGCTTTCTCTACTATGAAGATTTAACTGGATAATGTTAAACCAGTTTTTAAAATAAGTAGAAAACACAAACAAAATACCATTAAAATATCAACGTACTATTTATACACTTATGGTGAAGAAATTTATATAAGCACAGTATTATTTGAGAGTATAAAACTATTAGTTCATGTCTTAGCTAATCTTCTCTTATTGCTGGGACAAAATCCTGATACCCAAAATGAAGGAAGGAAAAGTTTATTTAGCTCACAATTAGTGGAGGTTTCAGTCCATACTCAACTGAGTCCATGGCAGAGCAGCACATGACAGAGGGCAGCAGTCATAGTGGTGGAAAACAGCATAAAGACAAGAGGAACATGGGAGGAGTAGAAGCAACAATGCCTACAGAGAGCAAGTCTGACGTCCTTATGTTGCGTTCAGGCTACCCACCCGGGGGTGGGTGCAGTACTCATATCCATAATCTAAGCAACACTTACACCCATGATCCCAGTGGATCATGAGTTAATCACAAACTCTAGAAGTCTGCCCCATGACTGCATGTGACTTTGAGGGAACAAATAGACACAAATTGTAGCAATTTATATTTTGCATGCTTTTATAATCAATTAACAATTTGAAACAATTAGAATATTTCAGTAAGTCAAAAGGCAATGAGGATAATTATTATGCAAACATAATACTCTTACCACAATAATAATAAAATATACTGGGTCTAAAACATCTCAAACATGGAAACATGTCTGCAAATTAACTGATACATTGAAAAATGCTTAAATATATATGAGCAATCTATGTAAAGACTTCTTTCCAAGCAAAAGAAATTCTCATTTCTCCTTCTATAATAATCCCACTCATGTGTTAACATAAGATTTTTGGAACAAACATATTTGAAAAAAACTAGTAAGACAAAAATCTATGAGTTATAATCTAACAAAATATTACTTATTACTTCCTATCCTTGAATTAGTGCGGTGATATTCCATATGTATTAACACATGACCAATGTATTGTTTACTTAACTGGATTGTCATTTATTGATTAGCTTTTTTTTGTCTGTTTAGTCTAGCTTCATA
The DNA here is from genome assembly GCA_004027025.1 of Myocastor coypus. NCBI lineage: Eukaryota > Metazoa > Chordata > Mammalia > Rodentia > Myocastoridae > Myocastor > Myocastor coypus. The sequence goes on along the minus strand of PVJA010002394.1, from coordinate 9,474 downwards.
CCATCTTACCTAGTAGGCTAGGAAATAATAATAATCTACCACTGATGTTAATGATATTGCAAAACCGGAACCCCTCATACAACTGTTTCTTGTTCCCTGAAAGCTGGTTTCCTGAATAGTAGTGGTATGCTTTCCTTAGTCTTCTGAATTTTGGTGGCAATAACTTTTCTACTAGATTCAATGAGTGTCTTGACATTATAGAAGTATAGGCTGTGAGAAAGTAAAAAAAAAAACAAAACTGGCAAAATGAGAAAGGAGGAAATATGAGCAGGAAGAATGATAACATTAAGCAAAGTTGAGATAAAGAAACCCAGACATCAGTATCAGAATGTCAAAAAGTTAACTAGAGCAAATTTCCAATCAACCCAATAAAACACTTCAACTGCACTTCTTAATTTTGACCATGAGTGACTGATCTTCACTCTTGAAAAAAATTTTGAACAATCTAAAGCAACTGTGTAAATAATTTATATCCAGTTAGAATTTTCCCAAAACTAAGTGGTTAGCTATCAGTGTAACTCTATTTAATCTACTCTGGCATGTCATAGGTTTAGCATTTATACTGAAATTCATAAAATGCTATAATGTGACATGCTGTGTTTTTTATCTAGATCTCCCTGCCATGACATGCAGGTAGATAGGTGTTAGTTTGAGAATATAACTGGTTTTGAAAGTGTTATAATCACTTCTTTTGTAGCCAGTCAAACCCAAACGGCAACGTGAGTCAAACTATCTCACCCCTCTTTTCAGTTGTGGGAGTCTGCAACTGTGTCTCAGAAATGACAAGCCCCTGCAACAGTTTATGAATGCACAAATTATAAAGCTACAAGCGGGGTGTGGTGGCGCACACCTATAATCCCAGTACTTGGGAGGCTGAGGCAGGAGGATCAGTGCGAGTTCGAGACCAGCCTGGGATACAAAAGTGATCTCAAGGCCAGCCTGAATTGCATAGCGAGACCCAGTCTCAAAAAGGCAAAAAAAAAAAAAAAAAAAAAAAAAAAAAAAAAAAAAAAAAAAAAAAAAAAAAAAAAAAAAAAAAAAAAAAAAAAAAAAAAAAAAAAAAAAAAAAAAAAAAAAAAAAAAAAAAAAAAAAAAAAAAATTATAAAGCTACAGAGTGATTGGCACATAAGAATATGTGAGATACAGATGCTCACTTCTTATTGTCTAGAGATATATCATTGTTTCTTAACACTTAGTTTGTCTTTGAAATATGCATCAAACGTCATTACACTAAGCAGATTATAGAAATCTATAGATTATTGGGGTGCTCAATTAGTGATGCCTTTCAAGTGTTCGAGAAAGAATTCAAACAGTCATATCTCTAATGATGGAAGATGTAGAAGATTTCCCAGTACTCTTTCAGGAGTAGGGTGCCTTTTTAAAGTTACATAGTTCAGTTTTACACATGAAGATTTGATATCTTAAGGATACTGATGCAAAGAGGATGCTAGAATCAATTCCCTGAGGTGGTAATGGTTATAGCAACAATAGTAATATTACTTTTATTCTGTTGTTCATAGTAAATAGTAGCAATAACTTCAGCAAAATGTCATGCGAAATATTTTAGTGTTTAGTAATCATATAGGAGAAACATAGTTCTGTACATTACATAGGGATTGTATGTAATATGCAGCATTCTTTTATGTATTTTTAATTAGTTTAAATCCACTAAATCTTTCTTTCTTCCTTATAGAGAAGAATCTAGTTGACAGAGATACAAATATCAAAACTTGGTTTTGAAAATAATCTAAAAAGACAGTTAACTGGATGAATGATTGGTTTCTTCTCAGGACAAAATGTTTTGCAAGTTCCTACAGTAGTGAGTGGAACTTTGACAACAGAAACACCCCATGTCTATCTAAAATGAAATGCTTGTTGCATGAATAGCATTTAGGTCAACATGCCTATCTCATAATGCATACAGTTTGTGAAAAATTCAAAGACTGGGGGTATGTTAGTCGTGCTAGTAACAGATATGATTGGCTTACAGAGTATGAAGTCCTACAATTTCTCTTGAAGTACAAAATAAATGCTAAAGAGTTCCAAAGACTATGGAAAATATTTTGTTTATCCTTTGAAGCTACAGGGTTTCTAAATAAACTTTGGTCCTGAGACTGAATTTAAATCCCTGCCAGAATGGTGATATTAACATGAGGAACAACACAGATTGGAAAGGCATAAGGATGTGGGAACTGGAAATCAAATACTGAGAAAACTGGCACTGACTCACAGAAATCCAAACCACGAATCCACAAAGACAGTAAATTCTCCTCTGTTTGGTAGACAGAGCTGTGTCTTTCTCTTAGATATTGCACTGATGTGCTTACATAAAGGACCAATTCCAGGGCTTTGTCACCTGGGCAAGGGCTCTAGCCCTTAGGGACCACATCGGTCTTTGGACAATCTTAGTCAGAAGGTGATCAAGCAGAGTCCAGTGTTTACAACTTCCAGTCTCACCACTTAGTATCTTTTAAGATTTTTTTCTTCTTTTAATTTTTTTTTTTTATTTATGTATTTGATACAAGGTCTCACCATGCAGCTTGGACTCATCGTGATCCTTCTTCTGTTTTCAGTCTTCCCAGTGGTGGGATTACAAATATGGACCACCACGCTGAGTCACCCTCGTCAGATCAGCACACCCATGCCGGCATGGTAGGTGGTACTGGGAATTGAACTCTGGTCCCTGCACTTGCCTCAGCAGGCGTTTAGTCAGCTGAGCTACCTTGCCAGCCCATTTTAATGTTTCTAACTAAATTATGTTATGAAAACTGATTTCCCAAAAGATTACCAAGAATTTGATAGTTTTTACTTGAGAGAAAAATAATAAATGTTGCTGTAATAAATAACAAATGTATCATAATAAAATAATAAATGCCTTGCCAGTGTCTGTGAGGAGGACTGCATTCCCAGCATTCTGTATAGTGGGGATACCAGTTAATGGAAAGGTCTGTGCCAAATTCTACGAGCCTTGTGATTTCAGCGAAGACACCATCTCCCCTAATGGAGACTTCACAGCAGCTGTTAGCCCCAGAGGTATTGTGGACACTGGTATTGTGAGGCACAAGAGATTCAGTGTGCTACTTATAAACATCTAATCAACAGGAACTTTGGAGCATACTAATCAGCGTTCTAAGGACTTAAAGATAGAGCTACCCCATGGAGACTTATGTCTTTTGTGTATTTTTTTTCAAAAGAAATCTATATCAAGTATCAAAGCTTGGCTTATATTATGAGGAGAGAAAAGAGGTAAATGAATAAAGCTGTTTGTATCAAATCCAAAATCATGTCAAAGACTGAGGAGACTTACATCACAGCTTAAGCAGAATAAAACTTTCCTTTGCACTCTTAGGACCCTGTTTTATTTTTGTTGTTGTTGTTGTTGTTTGTTTATATTTTAGGGAAAGGTCTATAGGGTGTTCAGGGTCTCACTACTAGCTCAGACTCATAGTGATCTGCCTGCTTACAGCCTCCCAAGAGCTGGGATTACAGGCACGTGCCACCATGCCCAGTCTCAATTGCCATCTCAGCACACCCCAGGGGCGGGCATGCATAGAAAGCTACAGGATAAAAACCTGGCCCCTGTGCCTACTTCCAGGTGCCTTAATCCACTGAGCTATTTGGCTGGCCCTCATTCTTAGGGCTGTGAATGCTATGCTATTCCATGTCCCAAAGCACAGTCCCATTTTAAAATTATGACAAGGAATATCATAACATGTGTCATGTTGCTTTTCTATTTCTTTGATTAAAGGGTTAGAATGGAAGAACACTGGCTCTCTATCCTACTTGGGATACAGTACAAAGGTCAAAGAACAAAGTGGATGTGCTTCTTCCTCCTAGCGGTGTCAGTGCAAGATGACATTGGGTGTTTGGCATGCACTATATCAGTGTGAGAATTAGATCTGTGCAAAAATGTGTAACTACTTTTAACACATTCTATAGAGGTTTATTAAAATATCAATGATTGATGGAAAATATTCCAAGTTAAGACTAAGATCTCTGATATCCTGAAAGACAGCGATGTTAAGCTCCAGAATCTACATTATAGAGTAATAGTATCATGAGACTTATCTTCTGGAGGGTGAAGAATGTAAGTTTGCAGAGCAAAAATTAGAGAAAGAGAAGGGCTACAAAGATAGCCAATATTTTAGCCTTAGTCCTTCAAGGTCAGTGAGGACTCAGCACATAAGAGATCCTGTGCTGTCACATCCTATAACTCAGTGATGTCCCAAATTTTCTGTTCAAGGTGATTATGCGGCCACAGAGAAAAGGGATTGATGATGTATAGTGTGCCTGAGAAGAATCACTTAGAGAGAAAACATTCTCTCAGTCTCTCACAGAGAGTAAACTGGTCAAGCAACGGCCATGACTCATCTAGTCGGCTAATACTGACAATAGAGCTATAAAACACTGTACATGGATTCAAAATAAATTCTGAGGGAATTAAACTGACTTGGGAGATACAAAAGTTACATGTGTTGTTATGCAGGTCTTGCTTTAACTTGCCCTTAACTACCCAGCAGAAAAGTTTAACCATGGGGCATAAAACATAAAGCTAAATTAGTATGCCTAGCCACAAAAGGCTTGAATCAGCAGCTTCTGACATTCCCAGTACTGCCAATACCCCACTGTGATTATGGAATATTGGACTATGTATACAACTACTTTCTCTTAGTTCAATGAGAAGAAATTTTTGTACCAACAATGATCAGAAAATTATCATGACTACATCCTATGCTCTGTATAACTACTATAAGGACAACAATATGCACTGCATCAGTTATTGGGAATGTACTACTAAGGTTTTGATATTGTCTCATTGTTATTTCTTATAAAAGTAACACAAAAAACACTTGGAAATGATGATACTCATACTGCATCTTCACACAATACATCTTGCTAAATATAACTGGAACACAGAGTCTACATAAAACTGAACCTGATTCCCCAGACATTATCCTTTTAACAGTGGCATGACTATCAGTACCAAAAATAGCATTTACTCTCTAGTATAACTCGGTTTCTCTGTCATTGTAGAAGAGACCAGTGGAAATTGTTTTATTTCGTACACTGGCCAAAAATATAAGCACTGAACATTATGTTGTAGGGTTGATGAACTTCTCAGGTTTGGTGGAACAGTTTACTTCACAGTGATGGAAATGACCTTGCTCTGCAATAGGACATATTTTCTGAATTAGAGGATACTGAAAATATGTGAAAAGTAAGAGTAGCAACCATGTTAGCCGTTAGCCTGTGCCTTCGCTTCGCATGAGGATTGTAAAACACTTCATTCATTCTGAGGATCTAGTTAGCATAATTTGAATATCCCCTTCAAAAGGAAGAACAACTAGCAGCCTCTTCGCTTTGTTTAATTAAAAAATGTACACATCTTGGTTGTTGCATCAAAGCTCAGGTGAAATTATTGATAACGTTACCTTAGGAGATCTGCATTGCAGACTTTGCTCCCCATGATGACCTCAAGGTATTGCTCTTTTTTAAGTGGTGACAGGTTATTTCTTGTTCAGCCTCTCACATGGTGCCTCCAATCACTATGCTGAAAATGTGATTTATTTAACATAGAATATTTAAATGAATGCCTTTTCTGCTATAGTCAGGATCTGCTGTCAAAGAATGCTGATGACACAGTTAATTGAGGCCCTAAGAATCTGGATTTGCCATAGTTCAAAGCAAGAGATTAACAAATATTTCTATGTCCGCTCTGTGCCCGTCACTGTCAGTCAAGAATGTAAACCAAAATTATATCTTTATATTGTATCCTTAATTAGGTTTAAAATTATATTAAAAATATAAAAACAGCACTTCCCCCACATACTTTCTCTGTAGACTAGGTTATTGTGCAAATACTTAATGAAATATTTTTGTAAGATAAGTGATAAGTGCTAGCTGTTGTTTTTTATTTTAATTTACTCTGATCTTATGTGTGCTGAGTAATTTACATGGATTCTCTGATTTATTCGTTATGGATAGTCAGGACATGGGTGCAATTATCTCTGCATTTTGCTGACAAGAAAACATATTTTGTGTAGTTTCAGCAAGTTGTTCACAATGGCGCTGTTAATAATTAAATCCCAGAACAAACTCCTCCATAAAAAAGCATCATGACACCTGACTTGATAAGATAAATCCTCTATGAAGAGACAGAAAGATGAAATGACCATTGCTTATATTTGAAGATGTGCTTATTTGGTAGGCTTTTCATAAACGTTCATATTCAACCTCACAATTCCCATCTAGTAAGACAACCTGTTCTGTTGAAATGTATGAAACTAATTGAATTATAGGCTCCCTGCACAGAGTCAACTAAGAAAAAAACAAACAAACAAAAAAAAAAAAAAAAAAAAAAAAAAAAAAAAAAAAAAAAAAAAAAAAAAAAAAAAAAAAAAAAAAAAAAACAAGGAATATAATACAACCAAATAAAAATAGGGCAGTGGATTTCGGATTTCTCTAAGGATTAGAAAAAATATTTCATTTTTATTTTTCCTTTACAAAGACTGACATAACACCTTATTTACTATGAATTATTAATTAATTATGTGCTTCTTACATGACCTTAACCAATTGACAGTACTCACAAAGAAATGGTTGATGGTAACTGAAAAGATATCCAACATAATTTTATGGTATCCTGGAAGTTTTTTGTTTGTTTGTTTGTTTTGGCATTTAGTATGGGGTCTACAGGGTCTTCAGGGTCTCACTACATCGGTTGGACTTGCCGTGATTCTTCTGTTTTCAGCTTCCCAAGGGCTGGGATTATAGTTGCGTGCCACCCTGTCCAGTCTTAATCACAGTCTGACGGTGGCCTGTGGGTGGGGTTGGCCTGGCATACAAGGGATCCTTTGCCATTGCACTCTGCCTAAGTAGGTACTTTAATCGGCTGAGTTATCTGGCCAGCCCTTAGACCTTGGAGTTTGCATGAGAAAAGAAAGCTAAAATAAGGCACATATTCCTCTTCTTGGTATTATATATAAGGGGAATTCAAACAGAAAGAAAATCAGGAAGTTAAAAACAGAAATAAAGTTCCTAAATTTGTGGTTAAGAAAATGATAAATGGGGTTTTACGTAATGAAAGAATATATGTAAATTTTCTATTGATAAAAAATAATCACATCATGCGCTGATAATCAGTAGTCATAATAAAGTAGAAAGATGTACACATTGCTGACTGCATGAGAAACATTTACATTCAGTATCATAGATATCTAGGTTTCCTTTAGGAACTTTTCTCTGTGAATTGTTCTCAGTATAGTTTCCTGCACTGTCCGTTGTGTGGAAGTGACGGCCATGGCTTAGACACATCGTGCAGTGTACTTACTGATGTTTAAACAAAAACTGCTGAGCACACAAGAAATGCAGAGTTTGCATGATACCAAGCTCATTTGAAAGCCTGTTCCTTTGGGCAACCAGAGAATTGTACTTATTTATTTATTTATTTATTTATTTATTTGGAACCAGGGATTGAACTCAGGCCCTTGTCCTTGCCAGGCAAGTACTTATTCTACTGAGCTATCTCCACAGCCCTAGGAATTGCACTTTATATCCCTAAGTCACCAGCAATGCTCCAAGGGAACTTCCTTTCTCTTTAAACAGGAAATATCTTTCCAATACCACATTCCTATTGTAAAGGCACTTAGCAATCTTTGAAGCACTTTTTGTTCCTTCCTAACAATAAGTGAAAATGCAAGGCACAGATAGCTCCGTGGTGCAAATGCCTGCCTGCAAATGCGAGTGCAAGGTCGTGAGTGTGAACCCTGGTACCGCGAAAAAAATAAAAAAATTTAAAAAATTAAAAAAAGAAAGAAAAAGAAAAAAAGAAAATGCAAGGCAAAAAAGTCTTGTTTAATTTTTTAATTTTATTAACTATAGGGTCTCGCTACATAGATCAGACTCATAGTGATTCTCCTGTTTTCAGCCTCTCAAGAACTAGGATTACAAGTGTGAGCCACCATGCCCAGTCTCATTCACTGTCTCAGCATGGACCAGTAATGGCACTGGCATGGCATGCAAGGGACTGGTCCCTGGTCCCTTAGTCTACCTAAAGCGGGCTCTTTAGTCCATTCAGCTATCTGGCTGGCCTTTTGTGACTTTTACATGAATATGGGTCTATAGAAATGTTGAATTAGAGACTGGATGTATTGCCTGTAATTCCAGCACTTGAGAGGCTGAAGACAGGAGAATCACTATGGGTCTGATCTGCATAGTGAGACCCTATCAAGCTCATAGACCCTGTCCTACTTACAGAAAAAAAAAAGATTGAATTAATATTTTAAGACTTTTTTATTTGTAAATGTTTATACAGTGCTGTCTTGTTAAATGCAATATACCTACATGAAATTATGTAGTAATCATTACTAAAATAATACTATTATCATTTATGGCAAAGCATTTTAAACAGGAAAATTTAATACTATGATAAAATTTATGCTTTAGAGACTCTTCCACCAGTTTAGCTACTTCTGTTACCAGTTTAGGGAGTGCAGGTTTGGATTGTTCTGCCTCATGGGCCCTTGATTTTGTCTTTGGTAAGCTAGATGCCTGGGGTTGCATGTTGTTTAAATAACTTCTAATTTTGTGTTTTTCTCTTCATTTAAATCCTGGGTTGGGAGCTTTTGACATTGCCAGTTCTGCCAATAATCCATTGCCATTATGAAATACTGGACTATGTATAAAACTACTTTCTCTTTATTCAATGAGAAAAAATTTTGTTCCAACAATGATTAGAAAAATTATCATGTCAAATCCTGTGCTCTGTATAACTACTACGAGGACAACAATATGCACTGTATCAGTTATTGGAAAAGTACTACTAAGGTGTTTTTGAAAATGTCACATTGTTCTTATTAAAAGAAAAAAATTAAGTTAGTTGGCCTCTGAAGAACATGCAATTCACCAACAGCAGAATTCACTTTATTTTCTTGCTCACGTGGACAATTCATCAATATAGACCACATTATGAGCCACAAAATACACTAAACATGACAGAAATCACATAAAGTGTGTCTTCATACTCTTATTTGCTATATCAATGAGGCCATTCATGGAATTAAACTAGAACACAATTGAGTTAAATTAGAAATCACTAACACAAGGATTGATGAAAATTTCACAAATATTTAGAGATTAACTATCCAAATATTTGTTAAATAGAACATGGGCCAAAGAAATCTCAAGACAAATGTAAAATAATAATAAGAATAATAATCATCATCATCACCCCTGGGTTGGTGCTTATAAGTTACCTGTGGTAAGTAGGTTTATTGCTGGTATTTAGAACCTTTTGAAATGCCTTTTCATTGTGGATGTCTTTCAGTTATAGCTGGCTTTTGGATTTTAAATCTGTTGTAAAATCCTACACCTTCCATTTACTGGGGATGAGAAGTTGCTATCAACTTGGCCAGCATCTGTTTTTTTTTTTTTTTTTTTTTTTTTTTTTTTTTTTTTTTTTTTTTTTTTTTTTT